>VZTM01017876.1:134011-186692 GCA_013400555.1 Jacana jacana | reverse complement strand
GGGAGGCGGGCGGCGGGGACGCGGCTCACGGCGCTTGTCAGTCCCGTGGGGGTGAGTGGGGGGGGACGGACGGGACACCCGGCACAGCAAAGCCGCCCCGGGGTTTGGCGGTGTGGCGGCCGACTAGGCGCTTTAAAAGGAGCCCGGGAGCCCCGGCCCGGCCTCCAGCAGCAGGGCTGGCTGCCCGCCGTCCCCCGCCAGCAACTTGGCAGAAAGTTTCCTGCCGTCGGGGAGATGCGTCCGCTGCTGCTTCCACCAACAGATTGGGCTGTGAGGCTTGTTTTTTCCTATTTTCCTGCTTTTTTGGGGGGTTGTTTGGTGTTGTGTTGGTTTTTTTTGTTTGGGGTGGCGGGTGGTGGTAGTGTGGGGGCATATATCCTTTTTATTATTATTGATTTTTAAATCTCTGCCTGTACTGGCATCGCTCGCCCCGTCAGCAGGTAGGGGAGCCGGGGGCTGTGCAGCCCGGCCACGCTGAGTACGGGCCCGGGGGATGTGCTTCCCCCCTGGCCTGTCGAAAGGAGGGGTTGCCCCGTGAAGTTTCTCGATTTAAGTGGAGGCGGTATGAAGCTGAGACAATGGAAACAAAGTTGAGTTTTCTTTTTTGTCCAGACCCTTCCGATCTAGCAGCCCCCTAGAAACAGTACTTTCCTATTCCTCCCTCCCCTCCCTCCTTCAGCCCCTCGATTTGCTCTCAACCATGCGTTTTCCTGAGGAGTCGCTTTGCCTTGTTGCCAGCTGAATCTCCCTTCTGCCCGCGACTAACTTTGCCCGAGTAAAAGTGCTTTAGCTGTTGTCTCTCCCTGCCTGGAAGGAAAAGGTGACTTCCAGACTCTATCTACAGGGGAGAGCCTGGAATATGTGCTCATATATTCAGCTTAAAAGCATGACGCTGGTTTTGTTTGCTTATCCTGTGTGTATGTGTGTCTGTCTGCCGTGACAGTCTTCAGATCTGTACAGTTTGACCACAATTTGGAAACTTCTGGGTGTATTTTCTCTTGCTGAGTTAAGTAAGTTTGGGCCTGTGTCCCATGAAGTCTCATGGCTTAGATAGTCCAGTTTGACTTTTCATAACACAGATGGGCAAATTGGATAAGGGGGTATTGTATGCACGTTACAGTATGGCAAAATGCTAATGCAGGCATAATGTGTACAATTAACTAAGTAGATCCCCCTATAATAGAAACTGAGATAGAACGACTGTTTTTTTTTTTTCTGTAAAGGTATGATGTGTTCTCTGGACAGAAGAACACGAATGTGATGAAAAAATAGTGTCATATGAGTTATGTTTGCTTGGTTTTGTCGTGTCATTTTGAAAATATGAGGGTTACTTCTGCTCTTACTGAAGTCAGCAACAACACTACTTTTGATTTCGGGAACAGTAAAACTAATCCTTCCTTACCCTCACTAGGGTATGTCATAGAGTCATACTGTAAGGGATCAGCTACATAGCAGGAGAATACAAGTGAACTTTTATTTGAGTCTTGAAATGATTAAACTTTTCACTATGTTTAGAGAGATATTGGGAAACGTTTTTTTATTTTTTTTTTCAGAGAATTTGTAAACGTTGTAGTCTCAACTTATTTTTACTTTTTTAATGTGTGATTTGTTTACATGCTGACCCTTGTAGTTGACATACAGAAACTGCTTTTGTTGGCTTATCTGTTGGTGATTATTTTAATAGCCTCCAATATAGAAAGTACATATTTTCAGACAGAAATGTGAATTTCAAATGTTAACATTTCTTCACCAGTCAAACCATTCTGGGTAACTTTCTCTTCAGTTTTTCTAATTAGCTTTTTTTTTTTTTTTGGATGCTTGTTTCAACCAGGTGGAGTTAAGGGTGGTTGAGGTCAGCATCTGGATTTAAGAGGGTTGGTTAAATGGTAGTGCAATACAAATATGATTGATTATTTCTTCAGTGTGCCAGTCCGGCTTGCAGCACAGAGCGTGAGGTCGAGGCAGAGGAGCAAGCTCCACACTGTCCTCCAACTTCACGGCTAAGCTTGTTCTGAAAAGTAGCCAAGCACTGTGTTGTGAGGGTGTTGCAGAGGAGCATTAGGAGCTTGTGAACTGGAAGTGGTGGTACTGGTGGGTGTATTTTGTATTTTTTTTTAATTTTATTTTTTCCCCTTCCTCCTCTGACATGGGGCAAGGGTGCGTGCAGTAAATGCCACAGCAGCTGGGGTGATGAAGCATGGAAGCTTCAGCAGAGGGAGTGAAGGCTAGTGCTTTGTTTATGCCCAAGCTGCTCGGTGCACCATCTCGCTATCTCACCTTGTTAGAGAAGCTCTCTAATAAAATTTAGAAAAACTTTGAGGAGGTGAGGTTTTGTTATATACTTAACTACTGGTAATCAATATAAACTTGCAATAATATCTCGGTTTATGTCAAATACTTATCAGTGTGTATGTGTGATTGTATATTGATACGTGTTTGCTTTGTGGCAAGTGTGTGTGTGCTTACTTACATTAACTCTTTCTCCAAGAGCGGAGAAATATAATGCCTATTATCCTGATCTTGCCAACGTTTGGGTGTGTTCTTGCCTGGCTGATGGCAAGCAGACCCATTGTGGCAAGGAAGTTAAGTGTACAGGAAGAGCTTAAAGCTGTGGAGAGAAGCCATTGCTGGGGTTCAGAGAGTAAGATCTCAGGGGTCGGAGATAAGCGTGAAGTTTGGACCTCTCCGTGTCTGCTACAACTTAAGGCATCAGTGTACTCTTTGCATGAACTGATAAGCTTCAAGCTTGTGGCAGATTCCAGCCCAAGAGGGCTTAAGGGCTTTGACTCTGAGGTGGGTTAGGAAGGGACATCTGATGTGGTTGTCATATTCGGGCACTTTTTTCATCCTAGCTGTTGGGATGTCTACATCATTAGTAAGCCTATTCCTCTGATCCTGAGCCATAGTAGTTAACTGATTATATTATTGTAAATAGGGCCACAACGCTGGCACTCGTTACAGTATTGGCAAGTGATCTTTAAGGCCTCACCTCTCCTCCCCCAGCTGGGAGAACTGAGGCACAGGGAGAATGTAAATGCCTTGGCAAAGACTGTCACACGAGCAAAAGCTTAAAGGGAAACAGGACTAGATGTTTAGACACAGGTGATAATTTTTATGATTAGCTAAGGTCCACGTGAGTTCTGTTTAAAACCTCATGTGGAGCTTTCTGATTGTGAGGATCTCCCTATTTATTTTTTTCCTGATATATATACTACTTTGCAAATATCACTGGTCTCATATGTAGGCTCGAAATTCAGCAAGCGAATAGAAGGGTCCCAAAGGACACAGTTTAATTTGTTTATTTTCCTTTTTGTAAATCTGGTACTTTCAGTTGTGTAGGCTGATTTACCATGCCACCACACAAACAATTGTGCTGCAACAAGTGTGGAGTTGCAGGGGAACAAAAACTGGGAATATTGGTTAGAAATCAGCTGCTTTGGGTCTCCCAGACCAGGGTGTCCTGCCTTGTGCTTGGCTGGTGCCTGAGCTGAGAGTGCTTTCTATGGGCAGCACCGAAGGCACAGTGCCTTCCTGTGAACTGAGTTTCACAACTGGCTCTAGCAGAGATTTTATGTAGCTCTATGCTGGTGGATGTGTCTGCTTTCTCTTGCAGTGAGCTGCGCGTAGTGGCCCTTGTGATTGCATGGGCACCACAGGAGTCAGCACAGAACCATCTAGTTTGAGGATTTGTCTCACTGGTCCTCATTTTGGATGTGCTTTGTAATCATTTAAAAATAGGAAGAGGAAAAAAAAGACTGATCATGTAAGCCAAAGGGCAAGGAATCAGCACAGTGTTTGAGCTTTCGATCTTTCCCCAGATTTACTTCAGTCAGTCATGCATTATGTCTCCTAATACTTCATTGATGCTGTTTTTGCAAAGAGCTCTTTCCCACTGAGGGTTCAGCACCATGCAGCCAGATTCCTGTTACCCTTAACCAGGGCTGAGTATCTGCTAGCGCAGCGTATGTTCCTTAATGTTTATTAGCAAACTTGTGTACTAGGAGGAGGATCCTTCTTCTGTTATTGTCAATGACAAAACTCTCATTAAGTTTAGTGGGTGTAGGATTGACTAGGAGAAGACCAGTAGAAGTACATACTATTTAACACCTGATTAATCACTTAACTCCTTGGCACCAGCTAAATTTAATCCCTCTGAAGCAAAATTTTACTAACAGTGCCCCAATTAAATACTGGTCATTACTATTCACTATGTCATTACAGGTCAAGTCAGTTTCCTGGGAGGCAACCCATTAAAACAGCAGCCCCAATCTGAAATGTCCCAATTAAACAGAGGATACTTTAATGATAATTTACATGCATATTGCAGCTTGCATCTCAAAGTGCCTTTTGGAGGGAGGTGGTTAAGCAGCGCTCTGCTGATAGAAATGATGATAAGCGGGAGATGAAGTCTTGTACAGTTACGCAGAAGTGAGGTTTCTGCCTTATATAAAAGTTATCTGGGTCCTTGAATGCTTGCCTTCTGAAGTCTTCTGATAAAAACTTTCATAATAACCTGCCTACTGCAAGAAAGGAGAGTTAAGGCAACCTGTGGTTTTGGCCAGTAGTGTGGTTCTGACCTACAATCCAAAAATTGGCTAATTTGGAGGTTTTTTGCATGCATTTGTTTTGGAGTATTTGTGGTTCGGTGTCTTCAGATCAGCATCCTCACAGCAACAGCAATTCAAAAGCAGGCGCTTCTGAAAATGTTCGCTTTAGCCTTTACATTCCCTGTGTGTGAAACTGGCATAAAAATAACAATGTATTTACCTCTGTAGGGCAGTAATGCAGCATGGAAACAAATTGTTTTTATTCAGAAATCTGTAACAGAGTGATCTGATTTCTTGCTGGCTTTTTAGTTTAGGGGTGGGGTGGGAGTGTGTGTGCGTGGTGGTGGTTGGTTGGCTGTTGGCTTTTTTGGTAGGAGCCACCTACCTCTGCTGAGCAGCTGGAGAGAACAAGATATTGCTTCACCATGTCGCTGTGGCTGGATCAGCCATACGTGGGCAGGGTGATGTTCCTGTGTCCACAGCTTGCATCCAACTTGGCTTTAGAGAGGTGAAGCAGGTGTAGCTGCTCTGCCACAGTCCTGCTCCAGGAGTGCCTGGGAGGGATGGCAGACAGATGTGGCTGCCAGAGCTATCCCTGCCACCTTCCCCTGACCATTGTCCTTCGTAGGGCTCCCTGCAACTGAATGCACAGTCACCTGCATTACTCAGCTGTCCCAGGTGTTATTTTTTCCTGGGGGTAGGAGGGCTTCCTTCTCTGGTAGATTAGCAACACCTTCTTCTGACAAGGGAGGACCCACTGGCAAAGGCAGTGGCTGGTGATCAGCTGCTAGCATTGTCACAATTAATTTTTAGGTCGTAATGTGTTCCTGTGCCTCCTGAGGGCAGAAGGCTACCCAGGAGAGCCTGTGGGTGGGATGTTCCTCTAAGCAATTGTGAAAAAGCTCAGGTCCAGCCTGACCAAAGAGACCAGACAGGCCACCAAAACTATGGTGCCTTTAACAGCAGAGTTGTGGCAACTGATTCCTGCTATTGTGGGTTGTTTTTTTAGATCTACAACCCAAGCCAAATTTAGACCATATTGGTTCTGGTGTTGCTGAGTTGTCTTCAGGCAGTGTTTTGTTGGAGCACAGAGGACAGCTACTCTCATCTACTTCTTTAGTACCATATGGAACTCAAGCCTAGATTATATTGATTTTTTTTTTTTTCCAAAATGCCACTGCTGGCAGGAAAATAAATGCAGAAAACTCCAGCTGAACTTGTTTATGGAATGTCTGGAGCAGTGGTAAATACAGGATTTTAAAAGGAGTTAAGCTTTTCACTGATAGATGCTATTGCTTCTCTTCTGTAATGCTACTGAACTGCAGAGTGAACTGAGTATTGCAATTAAGGAAAGCTATACATGATTCTTCATCTGAATGATTTGCCAAAGGTTATTCCTTGTTAAGGAATACATGCAGTTTCTTTGCTTCAGTGTTGTTCTTGTACAGTTGGCAAATACTGTCCTGGTTAAGACAGTCTGGAGAGAAAATGGGTATGAAAGAGAGAGTCTCACTGCGGTATTTATGTTGGTGTTCTATGGAATGTTTGCACACGGAAATAAATAGCATTGTAAATCATTTAAAAGATGTGTATAAAGCCAAGAGTAGCATTGGGTGTGACTGCAAGAGTTAAGCATTAGTATAACTCCACAAAAATACTTTGAATGTGACAACTGGATTTTACATGTTAAACTA
Source organism: Jacana jacana (assembly GCA_013400555.1). Lineage (NCBI taxonomy): Eukaryota > Metazoa > Chordata > Aves > Charadriiformes > Jacanidae > Jacana > Jacana jacana. The sequence goes on along the minus strand of VZTM01017876.1, from coordinate 180,451 downwards.
TTAACAGGTAGCTGGCTAATATTAAATCTAGAGCTTGAATGTTTAATTTTAAAATATAATTAAATATAGTTATAAATAGGAGTGATGAAACATTTTTTGGTGTGTGTGGTTTTTTTTTTTTTTTTGGGAGTGTGTGTGCATTGCTTGATGTTTTTTGTCTGCTTTTGTTGTGGTTTTTTTTTGGTTTGGTTTGGTTTGGTTTGTTTTCTAGCTAGCTCAGGTAGGGTCTGATCAAGCTTGGAAATTATTTGTTTTGAAAAGTCTTGAGAGTTTAATCCAGTGGAAACCAACTAGCATTCAGTGAGGAGTATCCTTAAAACTGATGGAATGCAGCAGGCAGTGAGATTCTTTATATAGTTTGAATTTCAACATAGTATGGCTGAAGTGATTTTTTCCATTATGTCTTCAGTGGGATCCTCCAAAACATCTATTAACGGAAACTAGGAATGTTTTCTAAATGGTATGGGATTCTGTGGAAATTTAGGAGCTTGGAGTTCTACCAGATAAACGAAATATTTAACTGAAGTGCCAGAGATGGTAGTACTAGAATTCAGAGACAGATTTATCCATTCAGTAGGGCCACAACAAGGCATTTAGTATCTGCAAACCACGTTTTCATCTTCTTTTTCTCCTTTTTTACCTAAAAAGGGCTTCACATAAAAGTGGTTTCTATCATTGATGGAGTGCTGTGAAGCCCTGTTGATGTGCTTGGAGGTCAAAGGGAGCAAACCCAGCACTAAAGCGATATTGGGGAGCTCTGTCCTACTTCACAGAAGCTCATCTGAGGTTTGTGTTGGGATACCCCTCCACAACACAAGTAATCATTTTGTCTTACGGTGGACTAGGACTGGAGATTGTTCCACCATGTTCTCTCCTGAGCAGTGAGTTCTCATCTTAATGCCTGCCCTGTGCTTTAAAACACAGGCAAAGCCAAGCCTTCTCAGACCTGCCCAGGAGTTCAGGTTCAAGGTGGTAGGGAATAAGGAACCAGAGGTGAGTGGGTGTTGGTCCCAGTTATCACTGGAGCAGAACCAGAAAAAATGTTCCCTGTCAGGTGGGTCTTCCCTACTGCATCTGTGAGAAGCTGCTTGGATTATTTCCAGTGGGTACCACTGTGTGAGACTGGCTGCACCTTGAAGCCTGTTGGGTGGTGGGAGTGATGCTGATGGGCCATGGTCAGCCGTGCCACTGCCTTTCTGTCATGGTGGCTCTGATCTCGGCAGCCTCACCCCAGCGCCCTCCAGTTTAGAGTATTGTTGTGCTGGATCAAGCAGTCTGGTGTAGGCACATTTAGGTGTTAGGTGCCTGACTGGGGCTGTACTATATTTGTGGAGTGAGGGACCTGCCAACTCCCTGGCCATGAGGAAATGAATGGCTGAACTGCTTTCACAGAGGGATGAGGATATGCTTGTTCCTGCTAAGTCCCAGGATGCTGGGAAGGGCACCAGGTTGTAGGAACAGGAGTGCTGATGGGTGTAAAAGATACTTTTCAGTTGGCAGCCCGAGTGGTTGTACCACTGTCAAATGGCTTGAGCAAATGGGTTCTCTAGAAGAGACTCGGGGAAGATTGTGGGAGCGGCTTCCAGGCGAAGAAGGTTATGGGCTGTAAAATATTTTATGGCATGTAGCCCGAGATATGTATCGCACGTTGCACAGTAAACACTGGGCTCAAGCACACTGGAGGTAGTGTCTTAGCGAGCTACCTCACACTAGCTGAGTCATCAGAGCCATCCGTGACTGACCATGTGCTGGCTTTTATTACCTCCCAACTGGGACAAATTACAACTTCTTTTAAACCTCAAAGTAAGAAGAGAGTGAATTAATAGCACATGCCCAGCCAATTAGCAGGGCCAACTGAACCATGTTGACGGGCAGTGGCTGAGTTTTGCAGAGTTGGAGAAGTGGGCAGAAAATGCAGTGTTTTTTTTTTTTTTTCATCTTGGTAGTTCTGAGTGAGGCTCTGTCATGGCTCTATTGCTTAAGACAGTGAGGTCTCCTAGAGCTGCTTGGACCTGTTTGCTGACAGATGTCCCAGAACTGGCCTGGGAGCTGGGGTCATATTTTAAGACGTTATTTGGCTGGTGAATAAAAGAGAAAACTGAGCTCAGTTTTTAATCTGGGGTCAAACAGACAAATAAAACCATAGTGAGAAAGAAGCAGGGAGTAAGATAGAAAGTATCAATATATTGATATGAATATGAATATATGAATCCATGCTGTGCATTGGTTGGTTCTGATGACAGCATGCTTTTCTGATTATTAGGAATGGTTGTTGTGGCACTGAAAAAGGTATGGGAACGAGCAGTGAAGTCGCCTGGGGAAGCTTCTCTAGGAAGAGAAGCTACATTGCCTAGGATTCTTCAGCTTGGAAAGGAGACTGCTGAGGGAGGTATAATAGAAATCTATAAAATCACACAGTAGTGTAATATGGGGAGCAGTTATATCCGATAGTACAAAACTAGAGCAGGCAATGAAATTACCAGCCAGAAAGATTAAAACAAGTGTTTCTTCCATCTGTGTTAAATTAAGGAACTCACTGCTGCAGGATGCTGTGGACGCCAAAAGTACAAATGGATTTAAGAAAGACGGTAGAAGAATATGGGGAAGATACTAAGACTAACAGAGACTTGGGAATTACCCCTATAATTGCACAAGGGAAAGATTGCTGCTTCTGTCTGTTAAGCCTTTCCTGAAACAGACTTCTTGTCTTTCGGGGATGAGATCCCAGGCGAGATAGACTTGCTCTGTTGATATATAGGCATTCAGATGCTTCAGTGTAGAATTTTGCACCCTAGAAGGCTGGTCTCAAGTGCTTATTAGTCTCCTCTGGATTGTTTCCTGAGTCTCAGCCCCAGCAGTCTTGATTTCAAGAGCACTAGTTAATTTTAAGTGGGAAGAGAGCGAAGGAAGAATTTGTCTGTGACTCAGAGAGATTTTTGAAGTCTGGATTGCTAGGACTAGCAAGAGATTTGCTTTGTTGCTTTAATTACCCAGATTCAACTGAAAGATGGGGAAAACCTTCAGGAAATATATGGAAGAATAATTACAGATCAGTATTTGAAAAAAGAAAGTTTTCTGGTTATGGGGAAAAGATGTTGTTTACTTTGAAGGGTCAAATGTGGGTTGACCTATGCTTTTCCAAAGGTGTCCCAGTTCCCATTGTCACCCATGTGAAATGTGTTCCTGAAGCATTAAGTCTCTTTCACATACGTGACAAACGGTGTCCCAGCCGGAGCTTGCAGTCGTGGGCATGAGAGTTGCTGCTTTCAGTGCCTGGCCAAATGTTGCAAGCAGTCACTGAATTATCTTGCTCGCTAGGAAATGCTGTTGTTTGTCTAGACCTTGCATTTTTTGACTTTTCTTTTTTTTTTTTTAATGGCAACCAGAAGAATGGATATACAAAATCAATTCTGATTTTGTTTTGCATGTGTACTTTTTAGTTATTTTTCCTAAAGAGAGTGTGATTCACAGTGCTGGAGATCCATTAAAGCATATTGATGTGCAGCTAAATATGGCCTTTAGCCTAAATTTAGTTCTCCTTTTTGTTAATCTATACAATGTTCGTAGGCATCTGTTTAAGTACTTGGGTATCCTCATACAGGTTTAGTTAGGTTTTTATTTTGGAAAATAAGAGATGTCTTTATTTGCTGGGTGACTGATTTTTAAATGTTTTCTTTTTTCTATATTTCATGTGCTGTTTATGACAGACTGCACTTGGCTTTGCAGTGAAATGTAATTACAGATGCAGTCTCTCCCATCAAACCCCTGACCATTCAAAGTAGTGCTTTAAAACAATTTTGGTTTATACTTGTACACGAAAAGTACTTTTTGAGGTAATGTTACTTAATAAACAGCAACCTGTTGTTTGTTTTTTTTTTTTTTTAATTGCACTGATTGTTTCATGTCATGCTGATCTACTATTAGTAGATTTTGCTCCCTCACATCTCATTTTGATTTGTTGACTGAAGGAAGAAAACAAGGCTCCTGTTTCTGCAACTCCGATGCATTTTCCTGCTTTGGGTGAACTAGTCAACTACATTGAAAGAAGAAAATATTCTCGCTGTATCTTTTGCCAAAAGCTGGCTTGGCTCTTTGGCAGGCACAGACTCTAGGTATTTAATAGTGGATCCCACTTCTTCAAATAGTAGCACTTATGCTTTCATAGAATCGTAGAATCATAGAATCATTTAGGTTGGAAGAGACCCTTGGGATCATCAAGTCCAACCATCAGCCCTACTCTACAAGTTCCCCCCTACACCATATCCCTCAACACCACATCCAATCTACTCTTAAACACAGTCAGGGATGGGGACTCCACCACCTCCCTGGGCAGCTGATTCCACTGACTGACCACTCTTTCTGTGAAACTTTGGCACAAAGTTTTGTACTTTGAATTTACTTTTAAAATTATTTTCTGCTATTATAATTATGACTGGATCTCAGTGCACTTTAGTTTCACATTTCTTAGGTTTTTTTTAAATGAAAAAAACCTAACTTGAAATTTGAAATTTTAAAGGTAGTGGCTTAGAAAAATGATGCATTTTTAGACATAATGGTAGCTAGTCAGAACCTCTGTCTTCTGCTTGTTATCCTCTATACTGAGGATTCATTTGATGCTTTAGTGGTGAGACCTATCTTCTCTAGCCACAAAGTGCTGAAGCAATGGAAAAAGGGGCAAATAATGCTGTGCTCTCCCAACATGGTCTTCTTGGGCCCTTTGCCTGGAATTCCCTGTCATTATTTCCTTGGCATATGATACTGTGCTTAGGCTGGCCTGTCCCATCACTCATGATTACCATTCCTGCTTGCTGGCGTGAGAACCTCATGGTCCTACAGTGTGTCCCTAGGAGGTGAAGAGTTATGCCGCCATCACTTCAGCTTGTCTGGTTATAAGGTGAACTTAAATGAAAAGTTGCCTCCAGTCAAGGCTGAAGTTTTCTAATTCCCGGTCCATTTTCCAACAGTGGAGCGCAAAGCACTGTCGTATTCAAATACTAACTCAGCTGTATTGCCTCCTTTTTGTTGCAAATGAGGAAGAAAGCCTCAAACAACACCCTAAGCTCTGTCACTCAATTGAAAAATAAACATAGGTAGACTCGGGTTGTGAGCAGATCTTTGGCACTGCGGGGAAGAAACTGTGAAAGCCGTGGATTGAAGACATCGAGATACCTTCTTGGATTACTTGCGTCCAAAGGACACTGAGCAACTGGCCTGGAGTGAAGCTTGTTTTTAGAGCATGTTTAAATTTAAGCATTATAGTGAGCACATGCATAGTTAACTTTTTATCTTCTAAAGAGAGAAATAAACCCCACCACAACAAAATCCAAAATAAATTAAAGGAATTAATTAGTAGAGGTGGTTTGAATGATAACCTTTGTGAATGTTCCGTTTTGGGGTTGCTTTCCATGTAACACCTGAGAAACAGAGCCATCCTGAATGGTCTTGACTGGTCAGCAAAATTTTACCTGTCCACTGTTCAAATTGGCTCACAGAATTGAATGGCTTGGTTGGTATCTATGCTTCTGGAAATTAAATAATTACATGTACTGGGAAAACAGACATTTGTTCAGAATTTTTCCCTGTGGGTTTTCTGAGAAAATACTTTATCATAGTCTGGAAAGCTCCAACACACTAGTCACCTGCAGGTTTTTCTAGACATACGCTGGTGGTGACGAGTCCAGATGAGCAGTCCTGCGCTTCGTGGTTGGAGGTTCTCTTTTGATTTCCACCCAGGGCTCTTAGAGTATGCTGCTCTCAGCCCACGTACCTTCACAGATGGGTGCATGGAAGTTTAAAGATGTTTAGCATTGCTGCAAGATGTGAGCTTTGACACAAGGTGGCTTTTCACACGGTATACAGGGAGCTGTTTGAACCAAAGAAAGACCTGGTATCTATGTTTCTAAACGCCTACTCTAAGCTATGGGACTGGAGGTTAGTGGAAGAAGGAAAACAGGAGCCATGGAAATAGGGTGGGATTGAGAGTGAAGGAACTAAGAAATGAGGGGGAGGAGTTTGCTGTGGCACCAACTGCAAGGAACTGGGCCCATTGCCGATTCCTGTGAAAATATTAAAAATTTCATATAGAAGCTTATGAGAGGGAAAAGCAGAATCAGGAAGGGTTATTTCTTGTCGAATGGGAACAGGGAGGATCAGATGGAAGCATCCGGCAGCTATAAATAGAGGGAAGTATGTTTTCACACAAAGCACAGTGAGGTTACCAAACTTACTGCAAGGAGTTGTAATGTAGGGCCCAACAGGCAATTGGTTTAAAATGCTGTTTGTAGTAGGTGGATCTATTTAGGACCATTAATTGCAAAGATACAGCTGTAGTCCTTGGCTCAGAAAGCCCCTAACTGGAGGGTTGCTGAGGGAGTATGCAAGGGAGAGTTTATTCCTTATTCTTTCCCTGAGCGTTTCCTGCTGGGCGTTGCTGGAGATGTGGAACTTAGACCTTTGGGCTGAACAGGACTGCTGTGTTTTTCCATTTTGAATTAGCATCTTTCATACTTTGGTGCTGGACTCCCTACAGATGCTTCTGACAAGTGGAAAAATAATAGTTGAGAAAACCTCTCATGTGAATCATAGAATCAGACATTCTACTCTGTGATGTTTCCTCAGCAGAGGTAACCTGACCTTCTGAAATTCATGAAACAAATGTTCTTCAGGTTATAAAGAACTTCCAAGTGAATTTTGTTTGGGAAAATTCTTGGGGGTTTTCCTGTCCTTGACTCTCCTCTTGGGCTGCGATGCCGTTTATTGCCATAAAGTGCCCTGACCTCTTTTATTTCTCTAGGTTTTCCCCCAAGATTTGACTGACAGAGGGTGGACAAAATAATTAGATTCTTAGATGATTCAATTGCTACTTGCTGTATCAGCCGCACCTCTTCTGATGGCTGATAAGAGACAAGCAAACATAGCTCCTTGCAAGATGAGGATGCATTCGTTTGGATGGCACAAACACATAACCACATGACTGTGTGGCTGATGAACAGGTGTTATACAATACAGGGACAATTCCAGGGCTTCCATTAATTTATCCCATCAGCATGCCTGAAACCCGTTTTGGACTGACTATCTTGATTTGATAGTTCTATCTCTTTGCCTTTCAATCCCTGACTCTTCTTTTCAAGTTCCTAATAGCTGAGAAAATTGAGGAGAAAGTGTTGTTTACTGAGCGCCCGGACTTCGTTCTCCTACACATAATGATTAAGAAATGAATAAACTGGCAGACAGGACTTTCTCGTGAGACCCTGCATACACCAAATATTTTCCTTCCGTGTGAGATGAGCTATTTCTCAAATGATGCTTGTCCTGCACCGATGCAGTTAGTGGGCAATTAGAACTAGACAGGAGAGCTAGCTAAAAGAAAAAAAAACCAAACCCCTGCAAATGATCATGTGTCCTTTACTAAGCCATGGATCTAGAGTGGTGTATTACAGCTGGCAGATGCCATAGCACCTTGTTATTGTGTGGTACATACCAGTTTGTTGAGGCTGAATTTAGTTGCAATGCTTGTGCTGCACAACCTGCTCACTTTTAACTTGTCTCCTGAGGTCCTGTCCCATTACACCAGCTTGGATGGTCCCTCTGGGGACAGGTCCTTTCTTGGCAGTTCCCAAGTGCTGGACATATAGAGCCTGAATATCTGAAGATGTTATACCCACTACAAACACAGTAAAACAGAAGCAAGAATTCCCCAAAGATGCTGATAGCTGGAGGAATTCTGTTTTTTGCAGTGTTAAACATGTTAATTTTTTCATTTCATATAAAAGTTTGTCCATGTACCACATGCAGAGTCTGGACATGCACTTTCCTAACGCAGTGTGCAAGCACAGCAGAAACATGATTCTGTGACCGAGAACTGTATTATTTGCCCAGGTTTTGTAGATCATCTTTAACTTCTTACTTAGTGATAACTTAGCTGTTTGCACTCAGCTGCTTAACTCCTGAATTTCCCACTCAGGCTTTGGGTGTCGGTATGGTTCATGGTGCTGCAGGAGTGGGTGCTGGAATGCCACCTGTGGACAAATGAACAGTTAATGACGTGCTCCTGAATGCAGCCCTTGTTTTAGGCTGGCTGAAGCAGGACTAAATTTTCTCATGCCTGCCTTTTCCAATTCTCAGCCTGCCCCTTTCTCACGTTTCCAAATGGATAGCCTATTCATTCATGCAGTTGCCATGCTGGGTTTTCCTTCAGGTTTGTACCTCAAGTTTTACCTCACTTTTTCAAATGTTTGAAGCCACAGTCCTTTAAAAGTGGTGGTGACAAGGCTACTGGGAAAACTCTACCCTTGGAGATTGCAAAGTCCGTTTGTTCTTCAAGTTACTTGAAATAGGAGCTAAATGATATGCCTGGTTTTAGAAAGCAGCAGTATTCTATCTGATCTTGTCCTTCCAGTGGAAAAAAAGGCGAGGGTTTGATAATCTATGTGGCAGTACAGTGGTAAACTTGGAGTGATTTAGACCGTTAATGGAAAGTCCTTTAACTTTGATTTCTTAACAGTGTGTCAGATGAAAGGCTAATCTTAGCCTGTCTGATTTCCCATTGCTGCTGGCTTGCATAGCATGTGCCTAAAATGAAAAGGCAGTGCACAGGTCCCAGTGTGCAAAAGTAGCAGGCTGCTCGTGTGGCCAGGTCGTTAACTTCCTTCCCTCCATTTCTTCCTCTCAAGCCTTGCTGCCATCCATTGTTAATTATTCTGGCTGTGGGCTCGTTAAGAAGCCCTGAACACAGAGCATTTTTCCAGGCACATGTAATTTGTGCTGAGATGTTTGTTTCTCCCATGGCTTGCTGGTGTCTAGCCTCCTCCCATTTTGCCTCTGACTTGTATGCCCTGTCATTGCCCTTTTCACAGGGTAAGGGTATTCTCCCTTAACTCTGCCCTAAGTATTCATTTGAGTAAAGTGCACGCAAGAAGTTGCGGGGAATATTGTCAGGCTATGCTATAATCTGTTTTCTTTTGAAGCATAGTGGGATTTGGCATCATTTGGGGTGAGGCTCTTTAGCGTGATATGAAGAAGAGTCCTACTCAAGAGGTGAGTGAAAATTGTGACTTTGAACAGGGCTCCTGGGTCTTCAGTCCTAAGTTGGGCCTGTGTGTTCCTGAATTCTTCTATGGTGGGGATGTACAATACTGTCATAACATCCTTCCTTGCCTCTGGCAGTGTCCCTCTGAAATATTTGCCTGTATCCATCTTTGGGCTGCCATGAAGGTGGTTACTTCTCTGCAGATTTTTAACCACTCTTTAAAGGCACTACAAAAGGGCAACATTGTTATTTTGCTGAAGAAGTAGTTTTGATGAGACTCTTTATTCAAGATAAGCTGGTAGCACCTTGAAAGATCTTGTCCCACCCTTCCCCTTCCTCCTACCTTGGGCTCGCACAAATTATTGGGCGGATGTGTGCTTGATAGGGCAGCAGATCTGGATTAAAATGGACAACTTGTGGTAGCGCAAGGCAGAGCATGGTGTGGAGGTGGGAATGAGCAGCTGGGAACACGAGGAGGGCAGGGCACGTTTTTTTCAGTGGTGGTGCCAGTTGATCTGGGACTAAAGCATTGATGAAACTCAGAATAAAGCTTTGGCCATATCTGTATTACCTGACATCAGAACCAAAGCTTTTAAAATATCACGCCTACTTTCTTTACAAGGACTGTCCCTTTAGACTAGGTAGAGAAGCTACAGCAAAAGTAGTCACTGGTTCAGGAAAACATGGTGGTTCTTGTGCTGAGAAGCCATCTCTCCTTTTCTTATGCCATCAGACACCAATCTTCTGAAGCAGCGTGGGTTGCTCTTCTGGTGTGAAGGGTAGAGCTGTTGCCTGGGAGGTATGAATGTACCTTCTGGTCTCAGTGTGAGGCCCTGCTACTGTCATCTGCAGACTTCCAGCTGTGTTACGACTTGCTTTGCATTTCTGAACATACCTTGGCTGGGATGTTTAGGTTTAATTGTAGGAGAATGCTGCTTTAATAAATGGAGGCACTTGCCTGTGTGGAGTCTTCCGAGACAGACTGAGAACACTGAATGCCAACCCCCCTGCCTTTGATTGCAAATTTATGCTGTTCTGTACCGCTGGCGCTGACAGACGGTCTGGACCTGTTTAACTGTGCAGCAAAGCGTGATGCCTCTCTGGGTCAGGGGAGGAAGTTTGTCCCACGTGCCTAATCTAGAGGTCATTACAGAGTTTCAATTATCTATTAAAATTGTGTCCTCGAAACATGCAAACGCAGAAATGATACATTCACTCCATAAATGCTATCTGTTTATGACCCATGTTCACTGCAGCTTTCCTGGGAACTCAGTATATATGCCCTGTATTGAATTTGGCATGAAAGGTATTTGTGGCATCCTTTCTATAAAAAAACTGGACCGGGTCATAGATCTTGTTTTATTTTTCTTGTATCTTCTATGCTGGCCTTGCAAAGTGCTTATGAAAATATACCAGCCTGCTGCATGTTCTTGTTATCCTGGACAGGGGGGATAGGCTTGGGTTAAAGGGTACTGTACAGAGATACAGGAGGTTTTAGTTCAGTCCCTGCTCTGCCATTGCATTCTCTGTGACCTTGAAGTAATTTAATGTGGTTGTCCCTCCATAAAGTGTTAATGCCTAGGAAAATGGAGTCAGATCACGTGTGGAAACTGCTTGTGCCTCTCTAGTATGAGTAGTTAATAATGATCTTGCTGTAATCCCTTGCTGGGATGATTAATTTTGTAGGATTACTAGCAGTAGGACCCAGGTTCAACATACCAGGCTATGATTTTGGGTAGTTCACTTTAAAGAAAAAGCAAACACCCTACGTCTATTTTGAACTCTATCTGAAGAACTCCTAAAGGTACTACTGTCTTGGTTAATGCATAGAATTGTCTAGGTTGGAAGGGACTTTTAAGATCATCCAGTCCAACCATCAACCTAACTTTGATAAAAAAACCCCAACCATCACTAAACCATGTCACTAAGCTCTGTGTCAGTCCATGGCTCTAGCGATGGTGCCTCAACCACTTCCCTGGGCAGCCCATTCCAATACTAACCCTTTCAGTGTAAAAGTTTTTCATAATATCCAAGCATAAGAGGAGGCCTAAACCATGGCTAAGACAATGAACTTAAAATTTAACAGAAGTTAATATTAAAATCTGCCCAGGGTAGACCTGCTGAGCTATCAGTTTGGTATTACCCCAATGCTGGTGATTTCGGTAGATTTAAGTGAAACGGTTCTTTCTGGCTGATAGCGGCATAGATCATCATTGTGGTAAAGACATAAGAAATTCTCCTTCCTCCTCCAAAGTTACATGCAGAGCTAAATAAACTTTTGCAGCCAAAGGAGGTAAGAAGCCCCACCTGGTCTAGTGGGAGTGTCCCTGCCCATGGCAGGGGGGTTAGTATTCAATGATCTTTAAGTTCTTTTCCAACCCAAAACATTCTGTGATTCTAAGTTGCTCTTCAGGACTTAAGTATTTATGAGAGACTGCAAACCAATTGTGTTTTATTGGACCTGATCTCTGATGTGGCTGAAGCCTATAATTGTAACTGAGCAGAAGATAACTGATAAAGGAAAACTCATTAGTAGTCAGCAGCACTGGACATAATGAAAGCTAGTCAAGAGATAGATTTTGTCACACAGGTAACATCACTACTTTTAATTAATTTTCTGAAAGTTCAGATGTGGCAGGAAAAAAAGTCTTTGGTTTTAAAAAAACCCCATGAACAAAGAAGTCTGATCAGAATTCATAGGGATTTGTTAACAGCAAGGAGCAAGGTCAGTTTGTATCTCAATGTATTATTTTTTAACTATTATTTTTTATTTTGAGGTATTCTTACACAAAGCAGAATGATTCAGCATTTCAGAACTCCATTCTGCATTTGTCTTTTCCTCAGTCAGTTTGAGGAGGCTGACTGAAACAACACTTTTCCCTCAGAATACAGACAGCCTCTTTTCTAATAATGATAATTTCTGATTAGCAGATGATGGCACCAACAGCAACAAAAGTAGCCCAGAGGGGCTGATAAGGAGCCACGAGGAGAGTCCATTGTGTCTCTTTAACCAGTGTTTTACATCTTCCTCATCACAGTTGCATGACAGGCAGATGACAGACCCTCCTGATTTTTTTTGTTCTTGACCCACCCACCCAGCTACCTGTCCATTTCCCACATCCTGTCTCAAGTAACACTGGCGACTGCCTGAAACTGTGCAGATGCTGTATTTCTTGAGCCTGTGTGATGTCTCTGTCTGACAGGCAACCTGGTCAAGGAGGGGGGCAACTCACCGATCATTCTTGCACCAAGTGGGTAGCACTGATGCTGTTGCCTCTCTGCAGTCACAAGAGGTGACTTGCTGCCTGATTACTTGTCTCCTCCCTTGCACCAGCTCAAGACTTTGCAATTTGAGCCTCAACAGATTTTAAGGCTGACCTTGCCCAGATGAGTCATCTCTCTTTGATGTGTGTGCACTTTTGATGGGAGAAAAAGGAGGCAGGGATACCTGCTGGCTGTGATACAAGATTGCTTTCCACTGCCCTGTCTCAGTGTATCAGGTGGGGGCATCTTTTCCTCCCAAGACTCTGTGTTGCCTGCAAGTTGGAATTCACATACAGAGCAAGGGTTTGTCTTCTTCCCACCCCATGCAAAATGTAAAACATTCAGGTCATGTTTGACAAATATGAAACTGGTACATTTGTTTGGTTGACTGCTATCCACCTATCTTTCATTCGTCTGGCTATTATTTTACTGTCATTTCCTTGTATGTACTGTGATTGGAAGAAGTCTCCATTTATTGTCCAGAAGTTAAATTCTCCATACTATTATCCAGAAATTAAACCCCTTTCAGATTTATTTGTCTGTCTTGGTTTTGTCTCTTGTCCCATCTCAGAGCTGTGATTTCCTCTCTCTTCTGGCACGCCTTGCCGTGGTACTTTGCACAGTACATAGGTATGTAGGTGCCAGGGTACACTAGTAGTACTGTAGAGACCTGGTTGGCATGGACTGAATGGATATCAGCCAGTAAAGAGGTCCAGTGCTGAATATTTTAATTTTTTTTTTTTTATTTAAAAAAGGAAAGTAGCCTTAGCTAAAACACTTCCCTATAAATAGGTAGCCATTAACTCTTGGAACATTGTAATTACCAAAGAGAACTCCAAAATATCTGAAAGTGAGGGTGTTAGGTTTTTGTTTTGTTTTGGGTTTTTTGGGTGGAAACAAATTATGTAAGAATGGAAATCCTTATTTTAGAAATGTAGGTTCCACACTAGTCCTGGGTAGCTGTGCGTCACCTTCCCTGCTTCTTTGAAATAAGTCCTGCCAGGGTTGTTGCATCACTGATGCTATGGACTCTCAGCTCTGTTAAGGGACAGTGGCTGTGACCTGACAGTCAGCTTACAGGGATTTCTCCCTTCCTTCTCCTTTTCTAGGCTGAAATGGTCAACGTTTGCCACCTTGTTTGCCACCTTGTTTGCAAACAGGCACATTCCAAGCTTCAGGAGCTGCTTGCATAAAATCCCCATCTCTCAGGTTATTTGAGCAGCTGGACAGAGGATTTTGGAACTGCCCCTGCTGGGCTTGCTTAACTTTGGGAGTCGTTTTTGTTGGATCCATCCTTGAACTAGATCAGCTCAAGCAGTGTTATTGTGCAATTTTCGCTCGGGACCAGTACAGCAGACAAGGAAAGGTGTGTGTATGTGTGTGGGAGGATGGTTTCAGTCCTGTAAATAATAGTCTCCCAGCTCCTCACAGGTCACTTCTTTCTTCCCTCTCCCCTTACTCTGAAAGATTGTTCCTGCATGTTTTACTGGTGAGAAGAAGTCTGCTTTGGATGTTGGGTGCAAATTTGCACTTCACTGAGAAGCTTTACAAAAAGGTGTTTGAGGTGCTGTGGGAGGGAGCTGCCTTTGAGCATCTTCCCTTGCTTGCGGATTATGCTTGGGAAGAGCTGAGGGTTCTTAAATGCCTTGATAATGGGCAGAGGGATAGGTTCCTGGAAGAGTTCTTTTTCCCTGGGGGACCCCTGAGGAACTTTGCTTGCACTTGTAGCCGCTTTGCAGTGAGTACAAATGCACCTCACTCTCCAGTTCTTGGAACTGGGGCTTGGTCACCATTTACGTCTCAAGTAGTGATACTGTGTGTTTTTCTGTACCCCTCCTGACTCCCACGGTCCTGTGGTTGTTGTGGATTTTTGCCCACCTGTGGTTTGAAGCAGAGTTGCTGAGGACTCTGTGTGTGTGTGTATAGGAATAGCAGATTAGAAAATGAGAGGTTGAGAGGCTCAAACAGCTTCCTGAAAGTGTGGGAGTACAAGCCAGTGAAAGGAAATCTTTTTGAAGCTATATCAGTGCTTTACACAGACAAGAATAGCAGACAGAGCATATTGACAGGGCGATCTAAGGATAAATGTGACCATGTAGCAAAGCGTTAGTGCTGTAAAAATCACCATTGTCCACTAGGGAAACAAATTCTTCCAGCATGAGTGTAGTTTTAGTGGTGTGGTTGGTTCCACAGTATGCACTTGTTCTGGCACAGCTATGGTAGTCAGACCTGATGGACATTGGTAGGTCTGCATGTGTCTATAGTGTACGTGCAGTCCTTCTAAAAGTTATGGAGGAGGTGTGAGGAACAACTCGGATCACATCATGTGACATGCACTGCCCCTGGGAGGAGAGATGAGATAGCTAGATATTCTCCTATTGCAGATCTGTAATGTGTGTGGTTCATGCGAGGTACTGGTCCATTGGTGCTTGATCCTTCCTCCAGCTCATTTAAGTTCCTTCCTGAGAAGGATTAACTCCTTGCCTTAAAGCTTATGGTAGGAGGTAACCAGGCATTTATTCCTTTGGTGGAGCAAGGCCCAGCGTTTGTTTCCTGTTTCACCCACTATTTCCAAAGGCTTTACAAAGCAAATCAGTGTCATTTTCTCTGTTTTCCTAATGGGGAAACTGAGGCAGTAGTGAAAAAGGAACAGCTTATTTAGCATTTGCCATCTTAAGATGGGTACAGCAACCTGTTTGGTTCTAGTCCAGTGCTTAGCGCACTTGTTCAACAACACATTTAAACACATGCTTAATGGTAAGTATGGCGATAGCTCCCTTGCCATTCCCTCTTTCCAGAGCATCATGAACAGTACTGCTCACTGAATCCAAACTGCAAGGCTGTTCCCACTTATGCCAACCCATTAGCATCACCCAAGCTGTCAATCAGGAGAAAACTGTATTTGCTGGTGTAAAGGATGTCACCATCTGGCCCGTAGAACCTGTCTTATCAATAAGGGTGCAGGAGACAGAGCAAAGAGTCATCCTTACAGTGAGGAGGCGTTACCAACTGGGTTGCAGGAGATGGAGACAAATAAACTTGTCCTTACGGTTGGCTCTTGGATGGAATTGACTTGAAAAGAAACTCCTGAACCTCTAGGTGGGCTCAGAACAGTTGCACAGAGGCAGCACAGTCACCAAGCAAGCACCTTCTTACAACACTGTAATGACCCCTGTTACTGATGCCTTGAGCGTCTAAGTGATGTACCTCAGCTGAAAAAATAAGCAAAAAACCCCCGTCCTAAACCAACAACAAACCCTAAACCAAACGACCAGTGACTGTTCCAGTACACCCACTTGCTTGTCTTGAGAGTTTCAGTCTTTGCAATCCTCCTGGCATAAAATGTTTCATGATTATGCTAAAAGGCAGACCTAGGTCAGTGTTGGAAGCTGCTATAATGAACCCCAAGGTTTGATAGCCAACCTAGCTTTTGTGCTAGCAGCAATTTGTTGTTACCAAGAAAATTACCTCTTCCAGGATCTCAACTCAGGAGCTGTTTGCAGGGTGGTGGGATTAGAGTGCTTAGAAAGAGGGTTACAACTCCATTTGCTGCTAGAGTTCTTATCATGTATCACTAGAGACACCGTTCATTGTTTTTTTTTTCCCTCTGTAGGCCAACCTCAGTTCAATATATCCCTCCAGGCATTTTTTATCATCTTGGGGTATTTGCCACTGATTTTGGAAGGATATGATTCAGAACTTTCACCTGGCTTGGATTTTCTCAACGAGATTGTTTATGAGACAACGAGTTTCAGGATCATATCTCAGGAATTTATGTACGTGTGTTTCATTCTATTTATAGATCCGGGATTTTTGTGAGTGTTGCAATATTAACATCAGGACTTAATCCATTCAGATTAGAACCAATGGGAGTTTCTATTACTGATTGCAACTGACATAAATTCCAGCATCAATAATTTGGCAGTAAAATGTATGTTGTGTATGTTACTGTTAAAAGCTACATTATGTGTAATATATATCATATATGTCATAATGTTATGTGCAATATATGCCGTTGCCTCTTACATTTACTTTTAAGTATTATTATTTTCTAAAATTAGAGACTACTGCATGCTCTCTGATGAGTTAATCTGAAGTGGATTTTGTGTCCAGTCCTGCAGACAGCTAGATATTCTTATGGGTGATTCCTTGAACTTACTTTGTGCTCCTTGTCTGTGCCTCAGTATCCCCTGGTTTGTTTTGGTTGGGTTTGGTTTGTTTCTGTTTTTTTGGTTTTTTTTTTTTTTTTTCATTATTTTTTATTAAAAGGAGTAATGCTGCTTTATTGCCTTGTAGTGCTGCAAGGCTTTAGCTATGCTGCTGCCTGTACAGCATATGCAGCAATCCTCAGACATCTTGTTCCACAGAACTGTAGCACCAGCTAACAGCAGTGATGGACTGATGTTGTCTGTGAAGTTTGAAACGTGTAGATAACTTAGTTTCCATGG
The DNA here is from genome assembly GCA_013400555.1 of Jacana jacana. NCBI lineage: Eukaryota > Metazoa > Chordata > Aves > Charadriiformes > Jacanidae > Jacana > Jacana jacana. Next base: position 163,711 of record VZTM01017876.1, on the reverse strand, counting down.
AGGAGAAGCAAAGTCTATGAAGGAGTGAAGGAGATGAATTGATGTCTAAAGATGAGGGAAAAGTGAAAGGGAAGACTGGTACGTGGAAGGAGAAGAGAACATCATCATTGCCAAAAAGGCACTACCAAATTGGGAAGCATTGGGCTAACATCTCATTCTATAGCCAGAAGGACTAAGAATTGTTTAAATAATATCTACATGGTCATTTATTAGATGGTTAAACGATTTATTAAAATGTTAAATTAAATTTGTTAAATGGTTAATAGAAAGCTAGAGCCATAATGCAATGAATATTTTCTCATTTTTCTCTTCTGTTTTGGGAGATGGACAGGTCAGATGGAACTGATGGTTCAGGAAGGGATTGCTTATCTCTGCAACATCTCTTAGGGTTAGGAGCAGCAACTGAAGCAGAGCCCAGCTGAAGAAAGAGAAAGGAACATACTCCCCCTCTCACAAACTTGCAATTTGTGATGCAAATTAAGGGGAGGCACATACACCAATTTTGAAACTTGCCCTTAGCTCACCCACATAATTGCCATACATGAGATTTGCATCAAAAATTTTGCTAAGCTTTCATAACCAAATTAGCAGAATTGTGCAAAATTTGTGTGATCTAAGGTTTTGTGATTTAGGTCTGGGTCCTGTAAAAATCTCTTGAGATTTTTCTGGACCTGTGCTTAGTTTTGGCCAAATATAGGTTGAACATCTGAGTGGTTTGATGGTGAAATAATTGAAAACTTTTATGTTTTCAGTGATAATCATGGCTAAAAGACTAAAACAACAGCTCTTGATCCGAACATTCCCAAATTTGGAAGTGTGAAATCCACATCTGGTTGGAATATTTAGATGGAAAGATTTTATCCTAAAGAAATACATAAATTAAAACCAAAAAATTACTGATGATTAAACTTAAACAACTACAAAATTTCCCTTATGAAACATTGTATGGAGTGAATTGTTTTTGGAAGGAATTGATTGCAGGGCTTGTCAGCTTGATGTCCTTAATTCACACTACTAATTTCATATTGTTCAAGTTAAAAAGGGGGGTGGTAGATTAAAGCAAGGTGTATTTCATAGTTAAACATGCTTTGAAACTTTCTCTTGGACTGCCTCTCAGTGGGGAAGTTAAGGGTTAATAATTTGCTTAGTCTTCTGTTGATGTATAGATGTAGTCTGCACACACCAAGAACACAGTTCTACAAATGCACAGGGGTCCCACTGGGTTTGGTGGGATTACTCACGTGTCTGAATGCCCGCAGGCTTGCAGCTCAGTTTTATAGGATTTTTTTTTATTATTTTTTTTAGAATCCTTTTTAAAAATACACAGGAATTAAGCAATTTCCTTTACACAGTGCCTCAGCCAAAGCCCACTGAAGTAACTGTGAAGACTCCCACTGTTTTTTAGCTAGCATTCGGATCTATCCCATATTCCTAGTCTACTGGGTGTGTGTATGGGGACATATAACCATTTTCGTTCTAGAATAGCTATCCTGCTGTAATTTAGTTACCATGGAATAGATTGCCCGCGTTACTAGCAGCGTAATTATTCTGGAACAAACATACTTTGATTCCAGGATTGTCTCAATGTGGGGAGCTACTCCAGAATAAAAATCAGGCAGTGGCTTAATTAGTTGTGCTATTTGGTTACTGTCTATAGGCAAGGTCTTTTAAACAGGTGAAAGATGGTAATGGGAATCCCTTTTTACATCAGTGCAGCCAATCTGCTGAGAATTTTGGATGAGTTGTAGTTATCCTAGTTTAGAAAACAAAACATCTAACCCCTCCAAACCCCAACAGTCCTTACTATGGCCTTCAGCCAAACTCCTGGTCCCGCAGTTAGATCTGTGTAAGTGGGCATCTGTGCCTGTAGCTTCAGTGGAACTTTATATGCGCATATACCCACCTGCGCAGATCTGGTGTCAGCATTGTGACCCCACACCAGTGGGAAAGCACAAGTGTTGCCCTTTGTTTAGGGATGAGTGCTCAGGGAATATGGGGTATGATCCAGGCGGTTAAAAGCATTGGAAGTGTGCTATCTTTGAGATCCCTGAGCAAACCAACCCAATCTCACGTTTTAGTGGGAGCCCTGTTTGTGAAGAGGTTGATAAGCAATCTGGAGTAAAAGCTCTGTCGTTGCCTTTTTGCTCTGGCACAGATGAAGCAAAACACTCGGTAAATAACTCTCTTTGCGATGCGTGTGTGGATCCTATGAATTGACTTGGAATAGACTCCAGGGCTTGGATTTTAGTTTCCATGTTTGGTGCCTGAACCCATGGATCTAACAAGACATGTAGGCCTAAGCATTTTAGGCTCATTTTCAAAGCTGCTGTATTACTCTTGCCTATTTAGCTGTTCCTCTAAGACCCTAACTTTTCTATTAATGTGAGTACTGTCTAATACGCTAAACATATGCTCATATACAATATTAATTCCAGACATTTCACAAGACTGTTTTTAGAAATTCACCCACATGATGATGTGTTAACTTTAAAGCATGCACTTCAGAAATAAAGCAGGAGTTTAGCTATCCAAAAAAAAGGGTTAAAGTGAGACTTATTCAGTCCCTTTCTTTGTAGTACATCGATTCATGCACAAATATGGAATCTGCAGGAGAAGATGAGTTAGTGTTTTTCTCTGCCCTTTTTTTAAAAATAAACTAAATACATTGGATGTGGTGTATGTTCTTACATCTGTATAGTGTGTTTATTACATAGAAATAGAACTGGTAGTAAGTGGCATTTCCTATGAAAAATGTCAAAAGAAATGATTTTTAATAGGTTTTTCCTTTGTAAGAAGGTTCTTTTATATCCATTTTCAGAAGAAACACATTTTTCCATAAATACACGGCCTTATTTTGTTAACCAAACAGAAAATCAGCTACTTCTCGATATTTTTTCCCATGTTAAGATCTCTGCTATGAATGACTGTCCTAAAAACTGTTGAGTGTCCTCAGCTCTCATCAATGAAAATAGATTTGGAAGCTTATCAGCATGTCATTGCGTTGGACTTGGAGAAGTCTTGTTGAAGACCTGGTCAGACGTGATGTTCTGGCTGCAGCTCATCTAGACTGAAGAGGAGCTGCCTCAAGTACTTATCACCATATTATTTGTCCCTTCCACCTGCAACCCAGTTGTTTACAAAAAGCTCTTACTCAGGTTTTCTTCTGTAGATGACTTCCTGATCCAGTTCTATCAAAATTACCATTCTGGATTTGGTGTTTTTTGTTTTTTTTTTCCTTAATGTATTCCGGATATCAGATTATTATTTTTATTAGTTAGAAAGTTACTATAGGCTTTAAATTGGGAAGAGATTATCATCTCAGTAGGATTTGCCTCCCACTGGTCGTGGGGTCTGTTGTGGTTTTCTGAGCCAGATTTTCCATGTGTCTAAAGCCTGTTTTCTTAATGGCATCTAGATACTGAGGTAAAGATGTTGATTAAAAAGCAAAGAAGTTAAGACTGCAAAATAATTCTGTATTAAAAATAGCAGAGAATCTATTTTTCCATTATAGAGAAATATGGAAAGCAGATGGTAGGAATTTTTGGCAGTGGGAGTTACTTTGTTGGTGGAAAAGGGCTTGTTCTGAAGAGGGTTTGTGGGGAAGGTTTTGGGACTTGGTTTGTGTGCTCTGATGCTCCAGAGCTATCCCAGATGTATTTGACTCTTGCTGCAGCCAAAGCTTGAAGCGGTTCAGAGAGGCTGCCTACATGAGGTGTGCTGGGCAGCAGCAGCAGCAGCCCACCTTCTTGGGTCAGGCTTGTCAAAGCAAAAGCCAGCTCGGATCTTGCTGACTGTTGGGCCTCCATCTCTTTCAATTTCCTTCAGAAGTGGCAGTCCCTTCACTGCGAGGCTCCTTGGGCTGTGCTACCATGGAGCGGCAACTGTCACTACAGCAGGCTGGGTGGGTTCCTCCTCTTCCCAAACACACATGTGATGCTTTGGTGTCCTCCCTATGGCCATGCAGGGGTGGTGGCGAGAGGGAGCTGGGCCACTTTCCTTGGTTCTGCCACTGGCCAGAGAGAAACACGAAACATGCTTTGCTTGTTTTCATGCTAATAAGGTAGGTGTAAGAGGTGGAAAGGTGCTGCATGGAGAAGGCAGCAATGCACCTGATGTGTTGTGTGTGTGTGCACCTGAAATCGACCCAGGACTGCTAAGGCCTAATTGGTGTAAAAGGGATGTTTTGCTGAGAGCTCCGGCTCTTTCACAGCTGTAGAGGGAAGGAAGGCATGCTGTCTGCTGCCAGTTGGCCTTCCATTGGCCAGGCATGCGGGAGAAATTCCATGGGCTCATGTCACCCCCTCCCCCCAGGCCTTGTGGATGCAGTCTCTCAGCGTTTCTAGTACAGGGTTTGCTTTCCAGCAGAGTCCCTTTGTGCTGTGGGTAGGTGGGGACAAAGACTCCTCTTCCTGGTAGCCTAAACTGTGTTATGGACTGACTTACTACTGGCACATGGTTTGGCTGTACAGATGAGGTGCCATCCCCATCTGCCTGCAGGCTGGGTTTCAGTTTTGGGTAATTGAAATTACCCCCTAGCAGCTTTGATCAGCAGGTAGTTCATTGCCATGATGTGTTTTGTGATCCCAGCATTGCCTGGGCTGACCTGATGCCAGCGTCTGCTGGCTTGATTGGGTGGAGTTACCGCCGGGGGGTCGGGAGGTCTTCCCTTCGAACATGGACTCCTCCGCCTCTCCAGCTATTTTGCATGTACTCTGTATGTTAATGTTCATCACCCTCTGTCACAAGCCTTGCAACATCTGCTCAGCTCAATTTTCGTCCCCCTGCTAGCTAGCACGGAAGTGACTGTTTTCCAAAAGGCCAGAGGAAGGAAGGGAGGAAAAGAGCTGAAGTGAGCGGGCTTGTGAGCCTGATCGTGCAGAGCGTCCCTTCTTTCAGGCCCTCTCATTTTGTACTAAATTTAACCGTTGTTGCGAATGAGCAGGCCTGTGCTCGGCAGCAGCGTGTAGTCTGTAAACTGTCTCTGTTTCCTGATGATTTCATGTTTTGCTAGGAAGGACACGGTGCAGGACTGGAGACTGGATTAAGCAATGAGCATGGGCGTTAGTGGAATGACCATGGTGAGAGCCAGGCTTGTTGTCTCTCAGCTCTTTCCAAAGGGAGGTAGCTGTGACCTATCATTTAACAACAGGCTTTCCCTTCAGTGCCTGAGCTGTTCTCTTGTGCCACGGTTTGGTTGCCTCCCAAAATTGCCTGGTGTTGAACACTTATTAAGGGCTCCATGATCAAATGTTCCTGGTTTGACAGAAGCAGCTGACACTGTTTTAAAAGGAAATATGTTGTAATATTTCCTTCATAGAGCCACTGATGATAATCTTTGGACAAGATTTTGACTTGACAGAATTCTGCTTTGACATAGGTGAGAGAGGCAGGAAATTTTTCCTGTGGCTTTTCATTACAAAGGAGTTAATCACGAGAGCAGTGTCTTTTGCATCTTTAAGAATCTGTCTGCCCGTGCTGCTGCTTCCCCACCTGAAATATTAACTTACTGTGGGTGACATTGGACACACTTCAGCATCGGCAAGCTGTGAAGAGAAGTGTGAACAGCCATCCACATGGTAAGGAGATTAAGAAGAGTCAAAGTTTGTTTAATCTATGGTTCAACTACTTTTAAAGGAACAAAACCATGCCCAAGTTGTCTGGAAGCCTGTTTTCTGCACGAAACTTGAAGAAAATGAGGCCAAAGTTCAGGTAGACTTTCAGGGGTTTACAGTGGTGAAGGAAATCTATTGCGTCAGTGTCAGTAAAATTTAACTGAAGTTTCAGATTTCTGTTTTTTTCCTATAAGATTTTTTTTTCTCCAGTTGGCTTCAGAGGTCTTTGAATAAAGATACAGGTTTCTAAGTTTTAGCTGTATGACAGCAAGAAAACAGCATATGATATCTCCTGCTTGTACAGTCTTCCTTAAAATACACATATATCACATATGGAATAATCAGATACTGATTTTTTATTTGTATAGGCCTGAAGTTTTCTGAAGACTGAGATGGCATTTTGGCCAAAGTTTGCATAGATGTTTGTAGTTGCAGCAGAGACACATAACCCCAGGTGCAAGACCAGAGAGGATCTATTTGGCCTTATGTCTTCTGCTGTCAAATGTTGAGTCGGGCCCTCAGCCATCAAAGCTTATTTAGGCTTTTGCTATCTACACCTATATGTCAAATAAGGCTGTAGCTGTCCATGATAACTATTATGTATAAGTTCAGGAATTAGGCCCAGCTCTCTGTGTGCTGATGGTTTAGCTACTCTTAAGCTAGATGTCTTAAGCTTGTTGTCAGTGTGTGTAAGTGAACCAGTTATTATTTTTTTCTTTTTTTTTTCCTCCTTGTTTTCTGAAACAAAACCAGTAGTCTGAAATTGATAGGAAGAAAGGGATAGATGGGCAAGTAGTCATATGGGTGCTAATGTTCTTTAATGATACAAATTGCCTGTGTAAATTTGTGTCAGGGAGCAAAGCACTTGCACCTGGGATTACCCTCATCACTGTACAAGTTGGCTGCCAGGAGTTTAGAAATAACCTGTGGATATTGGGAAAGGGGAGGTAAATACATATTTTACATGTATGCATGATGTGTGAAAACACAGATTGTAACAGTTGTGATAGATTTTTTGGAGTTGGGGAGTGTGGTGTGGGGTTTTTTTGATGTTTTTGTGGGCTTTTTGAATAGTGGTGTGGATTGCATGCCTTAAATAGCATCCTTTAGGAGGAAAAAAGCCATCTGGAGAGATTGACGACTAAAGATTTGTCCTCACTGCTCTGGCAGAGCACCTCATAACTCCAGTTTCCCCGCTGCACTCTCTTGTTCAAATGTGCATCCCTACCTCCACTGGAGAGTTGCTTTCTTCTTGAGCTTAAGTGGTTGAAACTCCTTGTCTCCAAGGCTCAGGTTCTGAAAATAGTGGAGTGTGAGCAACCCTAGTTACATTAACTCTGCAGCTGCTGATGTAGTCACTGTGTGTACCTAATCAAATGCCTCTGTTTAACCTGAGGGTCACTTTTGCTCTGTCTTCAGCCCCCAGTGGCTTCAGGTAAGCCCCTGGACTTTGCTCTGGAGTGGATAAAGATCACTCATGCATTCTCTTCTGCCTAGTCTGCTTCGGGATTGTAACTTCTGGTGGCAGGGTGGTAAGGAACAGCAATTAAATCCTTGCAGTTGTTTACTAAATCCTGAGCTGTTAACTGTATGGGAATCTGTGGTCCAGTATAAACTGAAATGGCGAGATTACAACTGACTCCTGTTAACTAACACAGTTGTAAAATTTACTAATACTTGCTACAGGACAACTGCTTTGGCTGATTTTCTGAGGCTGATATGCTACTCTTGAGACCAATGGCAAGCCATATGTTTGGTGTAGCATCTCTGTATTGTCTGTTCTCACGAGTACTGAGATAAGTTAGTTTGAATTAATACAGGACAAAACCCCCTCTAGGTGTCCCCTAGCATAACAATGAGTTTTATCACAAGATTAGTCTTGAGTTATGTCTCTCTAAAGGATGAGTGAAGCTTTGCCTAAGTAATGTTTCAGATGCAGCTGGTGTTAATGGATCCACAGTGACCAAAAGGAAATCTCCCAGTTTTGGTTTAATTAAGACTAATTTTGCTAGGGTGTGAGGGTGGCATAAAATGTTTTTCTTTTAGGAAAAAAAGACTGCTTTCTTCATTGTATTAGTAGGCACCTGTAGGTATTTTGAATAGTGAACACACTAGGACTTGCTGAGGTATTTGGATTTGCAGTTGTTGTGTCTGAAGTCTGCACACTTAGTGCCCTTAGAACTTCGTATTTCCATAGAAAAAGTGAAAAACTCATCACCTTTAATAAAAAAGATGTTTATGCTTTTTCTGACTTTCATGGCTTTTATAGATAAATCTTGAAAGCAAGAGCATTTGCTGCTTCTACACACCAGGGAGCTTGTGGTGTTTCCTCCTGCTTGTTCTCATGGGTGTCATGTGTTTCTTTTCCATCCTGAGCAGTGAGATATGATTCTTTTCCACCTTCTCTGCTATATCGGGATTTCCCATTTTTCCTTTGTCCCGTGCATTGGAGAATTTACGCTTGTAAATTCTCACCTGTCTCTTAGTAACAGGCTTCCTCCTTCTCTCCCCAAAGTGGGAGCTCTGTGTACATCTAATCGTTTATATTATGCTAAGGGTGCTAAATGCATCTCCCAACGGGGGTGATGCCTCTTTTTTCAGCTGTTCTGTAATTACGAGCTGAGCTATGGCAAGGGGTATTGTCATGTTGCAATGTGTCACAGACTATGTCACCAGCCAGCTATTGCAAATAATAGGAGCAGGTGGTTCTGCTCACTGAAGATACCAGTATCCCCATTTCCCACTTTTGCAAATTCCAGTGTTCAGCAAAACCTGTAGTTCCCTGTGTCAGTGGGAATGTGCATGCTTCCTCACAGTTTTTTTAAGATTAGTTCATGCAAAATGATTAAGATCTTGCACTTATTTTTAGACACTTGCAAGTTGGGATTAGTTTCAGCACAGGTTCCTGATTATTACTCTAAATTTTGACATTAAGGTTAACGTTGCAATGGTGATATGCATATATAACATAAGTGTATGTGCATACCTGTGCACAGTTGTTGAAATATAGCAGAGTTTTGCCTGGGAGCCTATCTACTTTTCCACCCACATCAGCTAATCCAACAAAAAGTTTTAGGTTTCCGTACAAACCAGGCTACTCTGCTTTTAAATGTGTTAGTAGCTTTAGCATTTCCATTCTGGGGCCTTGGATCATTGTATTTTTATTTCTAGGATTCCAGTCTGGATGGGGATAGGAAGAGGAGATGCTTTTGGAGTAAACAAATAAGGAAGTATAGTTTTTGGGTTCAGCACATAAAGTTATGTAATTTTAGCACTGGATTAGCAGGCAGGAGGCAAGTGGAATGGTTGCTGGTTGCACGATTAATGCATTTTGTTGCTTGGATATCATCCTGTCACACATACAGCATGCACTGTTCTGCCTAATTCAGGTTGGATTCTCCTGGTGTGAAGAACCACACTTGCCCTCAGTGGGATGTCTGGATGTCTGAGCCTAAAAGCCAGCTTGAGGATGCATGCTGTAGAGGAGTCTGTGTAGGATGGCTGCATTATGCCCATGACCTCTGATCCACACAAGTTATAAGTGTCCATGCTCTTCCAAGGGAGCCTTTCTCATGCTGTTATGTGGTTATGTTTTGATATTATTATTGAATCCCCTCCATAGTGGCCACAGAGGGAGCTGGACCATCTCAGATAGCTTACAACCATGTGGGACAGTGTTTCTGTTGGACTTGCAGGGTCAGGAGGGCTGGCTGTTCTCTTTTAAACTGATCTTAAGGGCTCCAAAACAGCCGCCTTTCTGGTGTAACTGGGACCTTGTGAATTATTTATTTTTTATTTTTTTTCTTGCTTGCAGGTGTGTAAGCAGTGGTGCCCATTCACTTGTTGTACAGTGAGCTTGTAAATCCCTCATAAATTGTTTGTAAATCGCTTTGGGATCCTTCTGGCTGACAGGCAGATCCTGCATAAGCACATCACCCAGCCCTCCTGAGGCAGCCCTGCAAAGCCCGAGCCTTCGGGAGCAAAACCAGTTGCCAAAGAAGCAGGTGTGTCAGCTTGGAGTGGCCCATGAGGAGCAGCTGTAAGCTCGAACTTTGCCCATTTATTTGCTCAAGGTTTTATCTCATCCTTTATTATACAGCCCAGTGAAAATGAGTATTTACTGTGTCAGTTAAACCAGGGCCATCTGAGTGGCAGGCTCTGTATGTGCTAGGTGGCCTCATGGGTGAGAGAGCGGAGCAATATCCGAGTGTCGGAGGGGAAGGCTGTGCTTTCTGTGCCATTGGAGAAGATAGGGACACCTGAGTAAACAGTGGGCACCCAGGGCTGTGTGGGTAGGGTGACTGGTTTGGTACACTCAATTGATTCCTTTTTTGTTTTCTCACGCCCCTAGCTTTTTCGTTCTGTGGGGAAATTCTGACCTTAGAGCAAGACAAGAGCACTCCGAATGGAAAGCTGAACTTGCATGTTATTCTTCATCTTCATTCAGGATTTTGAATAAATTAATGCTGAAAATTAATATCGAAACAGAAATTTCTTCTGAATCAAAGACCAAATGTTCCACTTGGAAAGTGTAGCAGCACATTGTGCTTCTGCACTCGAGATCAGTTATTCTGAAAAAACCCCCAACAAACCTCAACATTAAAAGAAACAACCATATATAGTAATTGAAGGGGCTATTTTTGGTGTAGTGTTTTGATTTTTAGCAAGATTCTGTGTATTGAGGGAAATGTTTACTATAAAATTTGTTACCACATCAGGTCTTCAGATCCCTGACAGCAGACTTCTAGCCAGGAAGCTGTAATTGGTGAATATTTTTTTGTTCTAATGCATTGTAGGAGGATAAAGAAGCATAATTTTATGGGATTAGTAGCTGTTTGGTGTTGGAAGTAAGGCATCCATATCCACATACAGCAGCCAAGCCGTGGTTAGAAATTAGGCACGTGGCATGACTTAATATGCAGGCAGCCAGGTGAATGCTCAGAAGACCTGCTCTCTGCCCTGGCCCTGCTTACCTTGAGCGGTTTGTCTGACTGCTCTGTGCATCAGCGTCTCATTTTATCTGCCACATAATTTATGTATTTAGATTTGAACCATTTGAAATGGGACTGCATCTTGCTATTCAGAAACTGTTCTATTTCAACACAGTCATAATAAGAAACATAAACAAACACGGTCTTTAGATATTCAAAATATTTTTAGGAAGATTCTGGTTAATTTTTGATTTGTCAACTGTATTGCCAAGGGCTGATCTTTGTACCTATATAACCAAACTTTTTCCTTATTTGCTTTCTGTTATTCCGCCTTTCGAAGGACTTTGTGGAAAAGAAAGCAGAATAAAAATCACACAACCGGTTTGGCAGGTCTTGTATAAACAGGAGAAATGCCAGGAAAAGTCTCATGTCTTTGTTGCCAGCTTTAAAATAAAAAAAAAGTTATATATATAAAAAAAATCTGCTTAATTTCCCCCTAACAAAAACCTCAACTGTTGCTATGTGTGAGCAGGACTGTGGGGAAGGGCATGTGGTGGAAGGGGCTACAGGATGCTTGCTAGAAGGAACATGTGTGTCCTCAAATGCTGGGAATGTTCCTGTTCTTGGGCAATTGTCCCAGTCACCTTCTTGGCTGTAGGAACAGAAGAAGTGTTTTGTCATGCTTCTTGTAAGCAGGTCTGTGTTGTTTTTTTTCCTCCCCCCCTCCTCCCCGTCTCCTCTGACAGTCTCACAGCTCAGCTCTAGCGTTAAACACACCCTGCTTGATTAGAGGGGGGTGACTGATGTTCCCCTGTTTTGCTTTGCCTGTGCCAGCAGAAAGCTGTGCTGGTTTTTAAGGCTGTTTAGCTGTGAGTTGGGTCGGGGAAGGAGAGCTGCCTTCCTAACTGGATCTGTGCCGTTGCATAACCGTGGGAAGGGTTGGATTGCCTCTGTCCTGGTTCTTGTGGCAGAGGAGGGATGTGTTTCTGGAACGGGTTCACAGCTCTTCTGATGCAGGCCATCCCCACTAACACTTGTGAGTTGAAAGATTTCAGTCAATGCTTTGACAAGGAGGAGCATTAAGAAAGCAGAAATGCGAATGGGGAGGGTATTTAAAATGAATGCTAAAATGCAAAGTTACATGAGTTAAGGTTAAAAGCTTCTCAGAGCTTTTGTGCAATGTCTGTGTCATTTTATTTTTCCCTTTTGGTTCATCCTTCTGTTTCCGGAACAGCAACATAACCCCAGAAACTTGGCCATGCGAATAGAGGGTCAAAATGGGATTTAGGCAACTTGTTGCTTCGTCATGCACCTCTGTTCCTAATTGTGGAATAGAATTCAAAAGGTCTTTCCTCTGGTACTTCTTTATCTTTAGTATTTTGGCTTTCAGTTCGTCAGTGATGTCCTCTGCTCAGGGTTTCTGTGGTGCCTTGAACAATGGCACCATGGTTTAGTTTGCCCCGAGTGCTGGTTAAACATCAAATCCTAACAGTTGGGTTCAGACCTCAATGGAGTTCTTAGGAGAGATTATTTTCTAAGGGAGTAGGTTTTTGCTCAGCCCTTGTGCTCCCAATGGACTGCCCAGTTAATCTACATGTGTTTTTGGCCCTCCACTTGTAAAGGTGAATGTAGTAATGCTTTTTTTTTCATTGCAGGAAAGTGCTAAATGTATTTATTGTAGGACATATTTAAATAGTGTAACAATGAGAACTGTGGACAAGGCTTCAGATTGAGTCAAAACTTGCCCAGAACTATCACTCTCCTCTAGTTTTTTAAAGATGGCTGCAAAATTGGCGATTTCAGCTGGCTTAGGGCCCAGGCTTGTCACTTATGTAGTGAGGCAATATATACAGCTCATAAGAAGTCTTATGTTAAGGGTGGAGTGGCTCTCACTACTGTGTCCGTTTACTTGTGAACTAGCAATGCTTAGCTGTGAAAACAAGCCAAAGATAACCAGAATGAAACTTCAGCACTTCTCTTCTGCCAGGAGCAACATCATAATCCACGCTTTGTGATTATGTGCTAAAGCAAAATAATAATTTGAGGAAGAACAAAAAGCGATGCAAAGGTTGAAAGGAACAATTAAAACAATTGGGGAACTTAACGAACAGGAAAAGCTGTGGCAGAGGGACAGCAACTCAACTGAGGTTTTTGTGCTTGGCCATCCCAGGTCTTGACAGACCTGTGTGCTCAGCATTATCCCATTGCCCTGTTGGGACAGTCAAGGGGATGAGTGCTGCGGTAACGCTGCAACTTGTTTTGGAAAGTCAGAAGCATACGTGGTAGCAGACTCCTGTCCCTCGGCGTTTCTCTTCAAACCTCTTCTGTGGAGCTTGTTTTTCACTGTGCTTTGCAGTGTGGCATCTTCCACTCAGCCCTGCTCAGCAGCGCTATGCAGGGGGTGATCCACTTCTTGTTCCCCTTCTGAGCGCTGGGAGTGCCGCTGGAATTTCCAGAGTGAGAGAATAAGGGCTGTGTGGGATGTACCCTGTCACATGGACAGCTCGTACCTGGAAGGCATCTCTTGTTTTCAGAGCAGTTGGGAAAGGATTGCTAATAGCTCTCCTTACACAACAGAATATTCACCCGCTTAGTTCATTACTTATTAGCTCCAGGCAGGGACATTGCAGATTTGTTAGTGGTAATGGCCAAATCATTAGAGTGTGCAGCATTAATGGAGGAGAAAGCGTTTAATAAAGAGCCATCACTCGACCCTGTCATTGTCCCTGGAATATGGACCATATTGTCGAATTCAGGCTCTGTTCTTCTATCACCTACCCCTTCTTAAAAGGATAGCTTGCTTGGGAGCTTCCTCCATTCAGTTTCTTTTCAAACACATGTGAAAGCTCGTCTTTTCTTTTGGATCAGATATGGCCAGCAGTTTCTTTGCAAACATATTTTAAAAGTCTCCTTAAAGACCTTCCAATCCCAATGGTTCTGTGCTGGAAGGACCATCTTTTAGAGGAAATGAAAGATACTGTTACGCCTCAAGATATCCCCCAGGTTGTTTGTATTTTCTAAGTGATATTTTGTGTCTTAATACATTGATCAGCAAAAAGTTCAGTTTTCTAATTTGCATTCTCATACCCATAGAATGCTGACTGGAGAGACCTTCCAAAATCTGCTAAATAAATTGTAACAGCTTGTTAAATAAATTGTAAAAAAAAGAAATCAAAATCTTGTACAGGTTGACCTTTCTACAGATTTTATTTCTTTTCATGTAACTCAGCTTCTTTCCGTGGTCTCCCATTGCATCTTAACATTTTAATCACAGCTTCTTACTAGCTCATCCTTCTGCAATATGTCTTTCCTTTCCTCTGTTTTTATTTCCTTTTGGCTGTTGGGATATATCTGTCATATTTCTCTCTGTCTCTGTAGTTCCTTTATTTCCTTCCTGGTAAACTAGACCTTCTGACTCTTGTAAAATTAGTCTGTCTTGCCTATTTAGATGTGTGTGTACATACGTGATGCAGAATGAAGAGCCTGCAAATGTGCAGGATGCAATATTCCACGTGAAATCCTACTAGCTGTTTTTTACACGCTCTCCTTTGTCAGCTGCTATTTCCTTTTTTAGTCACAGTGGTCTCATGTTGTTCACACAGAAGTAAGTGGCTGGAGTAGGTGAAAGATAGTGGGAGAGCAAGATCGTAAGACGATGTTTCTTCCATATCCAGTTTCTGTACCGTAGACAAGGTCAGCACAAATATCTACTTATTGTGAAAAAAGTTTCATGTAGGAACTCCTTCTGCATATAATATGCTGGGAGTCAAATCATCTGAATCCTTCTGGTATTTTAGAGTGGCAAACATCCGTTGCCACTTGTTTCTGGAGCAGCTTATTAAGGTAGTCTTTAAGAATAGGTGTTTTATTTGGCTTTTTTTCTCTCTTTGTGGATTCTGTTCAGTTTTCCTGAGCATCCAAGTGGATCTGCCTGTTTTTTCACCAACAGCCCTTATTATAGCTATCCTCTTCCGGGGCTGACCTAGATTCCCTCTGCAAGTTGCCTTTACCTACTTAGATGTGACGTTGAACAAGGGGGGTATACTACGCTCCCTGCCATGCTGTGTGGGCTGGCTTAGTTTTGCACCACTTGAACCTTTTAGAGCAGCGGTTGTAAGGCCTAGAGTTGGATCTCATCATGGCACCCCCAGGTTTCTCTGTGTATTCAGTATGTCCCTTTTCATGAAAAATCTGCCAGAAGTCTGAAGCGTGATGAAACGCTGACATGAAAATGTGATGGTACTGTGTGTGCCACTGGTGGTTACTTTTGCCAGTGAGGAAGGTTGTAAAGATGTTGATATTGCAGGGCTAAACTGTTTTATCACAAGATAATAAGTAGGTACGCTAGTTCTCTGGTCTGAAATGGTCTTCCAATGCCAGAACCCAAGCCTGTGATAAGGATTGTCTTCTCAGTGCCTCCAGTGGTGGGTAACATCTTTGTGAAGGAGAGACATTCTCATGTTTACCAGCGTAGGCACCTTACGTGATCAAACATAAACCTTTTTTTTTTTCTCCCAGTTTGTTATAGTAGCTGATTTTTGGGTGTGCCTATATTTTCAAATGGTAACAGATATAAGATAATTATGGCATATCGTGATGCAATTTGTTTCCTAACAGGCATATATACACAATGTTCACCCTCAGGTTCAAACTGATTTCATGTAGATAAGGGAAGAGTAAACTTAAGTGATTGAACTGGAGAAGATAAAGCTTGAGGCCCATATGTAGACTTTACTTCCACTAATGTAAATCAGAACCAGAATGTTTGTTTTTAAAGTATTGCTGGAGAATTTTGCATGTACAGATGAGATCAAAGTCCACACATTGAAAGGGGATCCAGAAGGGCGATTTGTTGCATTTTTAAACTGTATATTTAAAATGAATTCTCAAAATGTGTACTTCATTTGTTTCCAGCAATGACTGAGGATTAGAAGAATCTATGACTTCTATGTGGATTACTCTCTCGTGATTTTTCCACTGCTTAACTGGTGGGCACATAGATAATCCAGGGCGGTGAATGAGTTGACCTTGTCCATGTGACAGTTCTGACCTGTGGTTCATGCTATGGTTCATCCTGTTGTGAAGGATCCTGTTCACAGTATTTGTAGCTTGGGCAAAAATGTTCAGAAAGCAACGCTCTTGTTGCTATTGCCTTGTACAGTCCCTTGTACAAAGACCAGAAATGGTGCTTGAATGTGTTTGAATACATAGTAGCATTGCAGCTTGCCAGTACAGTGACAGCTCCATAACGCAATCCAGTGAAAACACTTGTGCTGCCACGCCAGCCCTGAGATGCTGCGGAGTAGCTCTAGGATTCTCCTTTTTCCATAACACGTGAGAGGGCAGCTCCCTGTATGCCTCTTAGTTTTCCCATCTTAGTTTCATGGCCTCCAGAAATTTTGCACTGAAATGAGTGCATGACTCCATTCACGGGTGTTCAGGGTGTGAATTCCCACGCAGAAAAGCAGAGTTGTACAACCACTGAACGTTACAGAGATGAGGCTCCCCAGCACTCCCTGTTTTAGAAAAGAGAATGCAAAAAAGATGCAGTGAAATATCTCTGATGTGCAGATATCTAAGCCTGGAAAGTTTCTCTGTTGCCCTCTCGGCTTCCCTGCTGGTTACTCACTGGCCACAGAACTTCAAAGCCTCATTGTGGGTTTTTTTTGGTAGTTATTTATTTATTTATTGTAGCTGTGCAATAAACTTTCTTAGCCTTCTGTGGCACTTTGTGCTAAGTGAGTGTGATAACAAAGTCATGATGTGGGCACAAAAGGGGTTGCCCTGTAGATCAGAGCAGTGGCCCCCCTTTCTGCGTGCCCTGCTTAAACACAGGTTAGTAGCAGGTTCTTCAGAGGAATGTTGGAGCGACAACCTTGTAATGCAAATTTTGGAGTTGCCTATGGAAGGGAGCCTGGGGCACATAGTTTCTTAGCCTCTGGCAGCTGAATCCATGGTTGACTTCTGCTTTAAAGTTGGCAGGTCAAGTGGGCCAAGTCCCAGCTTTAATGCCTCTTCTTAGAGCCTTGCTGCAGAAGGGTGGGTAGACAGGTCTTCTACTTCAAATTGATAAGGCTTTACTCCCATTTTGGAGGATGACAATTCCACTTCCAAATTCTGAACCAGAATTCCCATGTATATTTTGTGTTTCCTAGCTGTGATATCTATGGATAACATTCTTTAATATAAATGACTAGTCATTTCTTGAATCTTATCAAGCTCTTTGCATTAGTATCATCTTGTACATGATATTATCTTCCCACAGCCTGTTTCTCCTCTCTGTTCTCCCATATTATCTGTGACCTCAGTGAAGAAAGACTTTTTGAGTTCAGCTTTTTTTTTTGGGTTTTTGAGTTCAGCATTTTTGCTTCATTTATATTTGCTAATTTGAGATATTGTGCAGCGCTTAGACAATAATGCAATTGTATCATGGCATTTTCAACAACAACATTGACCTCCAAGCTGCCTTTTCACAACACTTGACTGCATCAGTGTTGCTGCCTGTAAGATTTTAATTTAATTAGAATAGTGGCTGTAATCATTTTGGGAGAAGCATGAACTTCCCCACTGTCTCCTTTCCCCTTCCTTTTTGTGATGAACTGTTGCGTCTCTGCCTTGGGTTTTTTTATTTGCTTGAGTAGAGACTGAGATGTGAGAGGGTAGCCATCTCCTGCCCCTGTGCCAGGAGGTTCGTCAGAAGCAGGCTGAAGGGAGGAGGCAGGGAGGAACTGAACTTCACAAAATCACTAAGGTCACCGAGACAATCTCTGCTCTCTGTGCGCAGGAAATGAGATGTTAATCTTTTCCCAGTGCTGCTTTGCATAAGGTCCATTCCAGAGAGCTGTGTTTGTTTTAATTTCTCTAATTACTGATAGTGTGCTGATTATGCTGCTATAGATTTGACGTGAATTGCTATATTAATGGGATCAAAAATGAGGAGAAGTCTGCCATGGAAATTAAGAAGATGACAGCAACTGGGGGAAGGGAGGGAAGCGGACAGTTTAATTCATACCCTGGTACTGTAGAGCTGTACTTTGCTTTTTCTGGAGCCTGATCCTTTGTGGTGGCAGAAATTGAAGTATGCATTTACCAAAATCCCAAAATGTTTTAATTATGTACCTGGTGCCATACAGTATCCTAGGGGCTCTGATTTCCCCCCTCACCCCTATGTTAGTCCCCGTAGCTCTTCTCATAGTGGTCTCTTGGACTTTCATACCCAGCTGCAGCATTGCATACAAAACACTGGTGAACACTCTGTATGTCTTCCTTCCCTTTTCTTTCCTCTTCCCTTCCCTTGCTTCTCTAATGATTAACTTACTCAAATCTCCCGCTGTTGTCCCCTGTGCTACAGTGCAGCTGGTTTGTTGGCACTGTGCTGCTGAGTGCCAGGATGTGCAGAGCCACCTAAATCTTTGCTGGAAGCACCTTATTCCCCCCAACAACACTCTTCTGTAAGGCCGTCTTTCCCCCTCTGCTGTAGCCCAGTCACCTACTCCTGAGAGGATCCACAGTAGCAAAAGCAGGCTACCTGGTCCCTTGGCTTCCCTTTCCACTTTTCCTGCCTCAGTGTGCTTCCTGAAAGCAGTAGCAGCCTTGAGCCCATGTCCTTGCAGAGGCGAGCATCCTCCATGATTTGGGGTATGCAGTGTTGTGTCTAGAACACCCATTTCTGTGAGATCTGCAAGCATACATTTCAAACCTGGATTTGCACACGGCAAGGGCATGTTACTCAGGGTTGTTAAGCCGAGGGATTTCTCAATGTAAGAGGGCACCAGAGCATTTGCAGACCTCTCTGAGCGTGTGTCCTACAGGGGAGGAATTGGAGCGGGGTGATGGGATGATACCTTGGGAGCAGGAAGCTTCCCTTAAAGCAGCTTCCCTCTACCACTGTCCTGTGAGAAAGTAAGGGTGCTGTGAGGACAGGACAGGTAACTTTCTCCCTTTGTGCTTCTAACTGTTGGCTTTCCAATAGTTACCACAGCACAAATCTCTGTATCTCCACCTTGCAGTACCACCTGCTTCTCTGTGAAGCAAGGGGAGTCTGGGCCATTTGGAGAAGTGGAGATGAACTGCAGATGCAACAAGACAGGTGTGGAGTGGTACGTGTACACCAGCAGCCTGGAGGGCAAGCGCTTGTCAGCTTCCACTCTTGGTAAACTTCACCCTGTGTACTATCAGAACATCACATGCAATATAGGAGTAGGATTTTATGTAGTTATAAGAGCCAGCTGCTTTTTATGTCCAACACAGGGTATTTGCAGACCATGTTGGCCATTCTGGTTTCCTGAAACTGCTGCATTGGTATTGTGTTTCTTTGCTTTTCGGTTTGGAAAAAAAAAGGTCATTTTAACATACCATCATATCCAATGACTGCTGTAGTAATGTCATTAGAACAACATGAGGGCTTTCTTACATATTATTTTTCATTTCTGCAAAACACGTATGTCCTTTGTGCCTACCATCTGAGTGGAGTTAGTAAAGGGACAAAAAGACTATCAGACTGCAAGCTGGAAAACATTCACAATGAAGGTTACTGCTTTTGAGGGTTAGAAGGGCGTAATTTTAGTAAAAGCAGGCAGCTATTTTTAGTTGCAGCCTCACTCGTCCTCAACTGTTAGACTTTTTTTTAAAAGGTAACGAAAAATTTAATTTTGCAATTTTGACCTTTTTAGAAATTATTTTGGCCATACGAATATGTTGTGCTCCTGACAGAATTTTCTAACTGTTCAGGTAGATTTTGGGAGTAAAACCTCTACCCCAATTCTTCAAACTGAAATCAGTGTGTTTTGATGGCTTTGGGAGTCCAGTGAGCTGTTACGTACACTCCTACTTGATAGTCATGATCAATATAGCTTTTGAGTTACCTTCCCCCCTTTTTTTTTTTTAAAGACAGGATGGCCTGATCTAACACTTTCTCAGCACCTGGAAATTTAGTGTTTTGTACTTTTATAGTACAAAGGGAACAAAACCGTAGTTTGTCGTGATTCTTAACCATGTATGTCAATCTGTCCCTGCTTGATAGGGCAGGTGAAAGCATGCCTGTCTAAGCAGACCTGTCTAGTTGTCTAGGTGGCACTGTTGGAGCACCAGCCACTACTCCAGTAAATCCCGAGGGTCTCTGTAAAGACTGACTTAATGCATCTCTTGAATTGTTGTACTCAAGGTGACATTTCATGGTGAAACTTTCCTGACTCACTGTGGGCTGGAGAAGCCTTTCAGAAATGATGACAGCAAGCAATATGCCAGCTGTTTTATTCACCTCACTGTGGCTACTGGCAAAATACTAGGGTGCTGCTATTTTGAAGTTACTCATAGATGGCAGTTGTCTGGGGCTGAGCATTTGGTCACTTGTGAGTTTAAATGTTTATAGAGTCCCCTGGCAGGCAGTGAATCTGGAATGTGGTAATGCCAGGCTCTTTCCTAACACTCATCACCAAGAATCTCAAAGGACCCCACACCAAATGTGTATTGATTTAGTCTCTTTTGCCAGTAGACTAAGCTGCAGCAAGGCTGTTCACTCAAGTACACGCCAGGTTCATGCCGATTCTGCTAGCAGCACTACCTGTCCTTCCTCCCAAGTTGTTGCTTGAACAACCCTACTGTTGAACCATCTATTCTTGGCCCTAATGCAAAGGGAAATATTGAACTGGTTGGTTAGGAAACTCTTTCAGAAAAAAATCCTGGTAGCAGAGTATCTGGTTGCATAACCTTAGAAGCACAAGATACCAGCCATGTTTTTGTTTGATGGGTCCCATGGAGAGAAGCCCTAGGCAGTTCTGTAGTTATGACGATTAAAGGCAAATGTGTTCTCAGTGGTGCAAGCACAACAGGTACCTCCTGGAAGCGTGACTCTAAAAAGCCTCAGAAAGCCTAGGGGAGCAAATGTGACCTTGTGTATTCGGGCGTCTGTGTAGGCCAGGAGTTGCGTGTGGGTGAAGCACAGAGCTATGGTCGGTTGCAGAACTGGACTGATGTTTGCAGTTCTGCTTCCAGCCATGTTACTGACTCATCCCTCCATAAACAGGGATGAAGCTCATTTTTCCACAGCCCCAGTGCCTTGACCTCCTTGTGACATTACCATTCCACACCTTTTGGAAATGTGGCCAGGACAGTTACAAGGGCTGCTCTTTTAGGATGCACTTGTTAAATGTATTGCCCTTTAGAGGTACATGCTGTCTTTTTTTCAAGACAGCTTAACTCTGAAATTACTTAGCTCTTTTGAGCTTTGCTCTTTCTGCAACTCAGGTTGTCTGTGTGTCTAATAAAAAGAAAAAGACTTACCTAATGTCTGTAAATTGCTTTGATACTTGGGGTAAAGGTGCTGGAAAAAAAGTGGAGGATTAGTAAGAGAGGGCATTTCAAAGGCACTAATAAGAGTCAGATAGCTAACTCCCCTTTGTGCCTTGTAAAAGGTGTTCTGCAGATACTACCAATTCACACGTTACTGTGGACATCCAAGGTGTGTGGAAAAAATAACTGCATTACCAGAACTTTTTGGTTTTTTACTGTCCTGTTCTTATGAATACTTGGAAACAATGAATCAAATGTATTTATTTATAGCAGTAAATCTTGATGAAGCTGTCTTTGTATGAATCGGGTTACCCTATGCCTTTAGGATGTTGGTGAGTGCAGAGAGAAAGGCAGCAGGTACTGTAAGCTTCAAGTCTTAGTTTGACAGAGCACCTCCTGAGTGTTGGGAGAAATGCATGGGGTTCTGGATTTAATTTTGTCTTCTGTTTGCCCTTTTCTCCTGATGTTGGCCAGTGAGGAGGCCCTTTGAAGCCACTTAGTCCTTGTCTTCGCAGCAGTGATTCAGTATTTCTCTGAGCATGAAATGTGACCTGAGGTTGGACCGTATCCTGCATTCTTCAAGAGGGAGGAAAAGGACTTCAGGTCTCCCATCTATCCTCTAGTGTCTGTTTGTAGAAGCAGGCATCTGTATGGCTATGTTTCAGAAGCGTTCCTCTTTTTATAAATACCTCATTCAATAAACAAAATGAGCAGCTGCAGTGTGGTTCGATTATCTGAGCTGCGGATCACAGCAGGAAATGCTAGGAAGTGACTGGTCTCGTTGAGAATCGCTGGTATTCGAACCAGTGGTGAGAAGGTGCAAATGGGCAGCGAGACTGCAGAATGGGCACAGGGAGCTGCACCTCCCAGGACCGTAAAGAGCAGCATCAGCCGTTTCAGGTCAGGGAGGGAGTTGCCTAAGTGGAAAGCAGAATAATGTTTTGTAGCTCTGCAGGTGCGTCTTTCACCATGTCTCAATCAACATCCCTGTTTGTTAACCAAGAACAACAAAATTCGTATGAGCTAATGCATTGGACAGTGATGAGTAGAAAGAAGCTGAGTGGACACAGTAAGGTGTTAAAGGGCTTTGTGGGAGGCTGGAAGACTGAACAATTTCTGTTTAAGGAGTACTGAGCTGAAAACCATGGAGGCTGTACGCGCAGAAGTAACAACATAGTGGTGGTGGAGTGAACCAGGCCTGCCTTCCCACTCTGTCTAAACCCAGAATAGTTAGTGTTATGATGAACTATTTATTCTCCACGTGCTGTCAGTCTTCTCTGCCATGACTGTCAGCAGTGGTGGCTGTAGTATAGTGGTGGGACTCCAGATGTTGAGGCGAAACTTCTGGTTCTGCATGAATTCCTGAGCAGAAAGCTGATAGCAGCACCTTGTACTAGAATGAGCTGGGCTTGCTTTGAAGTGGTGACAGAGAGATGCAAGGCTTTCAAGGTGCTTCGTGTCCCATTTCTTTTTGGAGACGTCACCTGGTCTACTCCAAGAGTTTTCTGCTTTGGTACATTTAGTTACTTACTCATGGTGTACAAACCTGTCCTTCCCTTGGCTGGCAGTGAGGGTGCTAATGTTAAGTTCTGCGGGTACCTCTATCAGTCTCAGCCTAGTTCCCTACTGCATGGCCCTGATAATGTTGTGGTTCATAATGGAAGTAATTACTTTCTCTTGCTCCAGCACCGTTTCTTTTCCATTTACCAGAGATCGGGGTCAGAGTAGGGAGCTGCACATGTACTCTCCTGCAAATGCTCAAAAATGAAGGTAGCTCTTTTTGTTTCTGTACGTATGTGGGTGTAAATCCACGCTGTTTGCACTGCCATCATTAAATGTCAGCAGCATGGTTTTGGGGAATAATACGCCTTGCTTTCCGGGAAGCATATGATAATGATTTTTTTATGCTCCTGTAAAATTGTGGCTGTGTTTATTTACAAAGGGTATAATTTGTGCTGTGATTGGAGTACAGGCTTAGAATATGTAAGAATTTTCCCATCAGATCAGATGAAATTTCAGTCTTAAATTTCTTGGCAGACATTTTCAGAAATAAAAACCTAACAGTGACAATTATGAAACTAATGCAGTATTCATAAATTGCCCTTTAACTCTGACTGTCCTTGCATATCTGCTTTCTGTATGCTGACTGATTTACTTGGTTGCAAGTTAAACTACTTCAAAGAAAGTGCTAGTAACTAGTTTAAGCAAGAATAGCAAGTACCACTTTACTTGGTGGTAAATAGAGTAGTTTCTAGTGATAGAGTATGGTTTTCTGCAGCGAAGACAAAACTAATCGCTTAGTGTCTTTAAAATGCTATGAAAGAGTAAAGTGTTAAATACGTAATAGACATGCTCAGATCACGACTAATTTGTTAGCATAAGATTAATGTTTTTGGCACTTTGTGTAACGGTACTCATGCATGTATCATGGAGTAGTTGTCATATTTTCACCAACACAAAACCCTCAGAATCTCCCCACTTGTGTGTCACTTCCCTTTCCTCTGCCGGCAAATTTCTGAGAAGACCCTTGGAAACTTTCTGGACCTTCTGAAAACTAAGCCCATCGCCCAAAAAGCTGTTTGTCCTCTGGCTGTGGTGCTGGGCAGCACGTCGCCCATACGAGCGCTTGCCCACAAGTGGACGGGCTGCGAGCTCCGTGGCTCCCTGGGCAGCCGAGTGCACCACTAGTGCTGTTCGCCCCCACCACGCGCGTACACTTCCTTCCTTCCACCCACTTCCCCCTCCCCTGCCTTTGGTATCACACCTCTGGTCCAAAGTTCACGTTGTCCTCTCTCTTTCTCTCCCCCCCCCCCCCCCCCCTTTCTGTTTAACAGCAGGAAAGAATTTCCTACACACCTCCAGTGAGCCCGATACCAAATTACACTTCCTCGTCACCGCTACATGTCCCAGTGCCTCGAGCGATCAGGATGGAGGAAGACACGGTCAGATCGCCAGCACACCTGCGTGAGTGTCAGCACGGAGACTTCTTATGTTCGTGGCTTGAGGAGGGTGCGGGGTGGGGGGAGGTGGTATTTCTATTTTTATGGAAGAGAGCAGGAAAGTCCCCTGTCTTAGACTTTTTTTTTTTAAAGCTCTTGCTGGTTTGATTTTTCTAAATACTCTTTTTAAACAAAGGAAATTACTCTTAAATCTTAAATACAGTACATTATTCCCCCCATGCTGCCCCCTTATCCCCTGCACACACTGTCAAGGATTTGGTTTATTTCTCATGACAGGTTTTATTTTGGTGGGAAATGCTGTGTTTCTTTCCATGGTATAGGAATTTCTCAGCATGTGCTGCAAAGCAAGGTCAGAGTTTCACAAACTGTGGGAAGTGGAGTGCGTTTGTTCCATGGATATTTTTCATTTTGTTATGGGTCTCAGTATTAAATGCTCCTGGTACCCAGGCTCTCTGTTACAGAGCATGTGCGCTGGCAGAGGCAATGGGAAAGGAGGAAGAGTGAGCTTAGCTGTGCACAAAAGGATGCTGCAAAGGAGGATGGGCATATCACTGACGGTGGAACAAAAACTGGATCTGGGGGCAAGGCAAGAGCCAGGCATTTCCTTGCTGAGATGATTTAATGTTTGAGGAATAGGAAAGGCCAAGGGCTGTTGGCAAGCAAGAGGTGAGTTAATGAGATAGGATGGGGACAAAACAGAGTGGAATTTTCCTTTTTGGAGGGGAAGCAATTCTGATGTAAATTGAGAGATTTTAAGTAAACTTTAGTCAGGTGTTACATTCCTGGGGTACTTGAGCCACAAGGAGCAGCAAGGCCAGAAGCAAATGTAACTATGTGTGTTGCCATCTGACAAATGGGTTTGGGATTTCAGAGGGAGGAAAAAAAAGTCCATGTTTATCACAAGACATTCTTATTCCTGTCTTCAGCTGTCTTCCAGGCACTCTCCTTTTCTGGATGCAAACTGTGCTCATTGCTTCTGTAATCCCATGCTCGCTCCCTTGCGGGCTACCGAGTTGCACCGTCCCAGGATCAGTTCTTGCCTGCACGGTCCTGTTTTTGCCTACTGCTGCCTCTTTAAGTCTATTCTTCCTGTGCTGTGGTGTAGTCCAGCTTCTACCTGTTCTGTGTTTTCTGACGGGAAAAGGAGCTGGCGCTGCAGCATTTTTGACCGTCTGGTCGCTGCCTGAGTATCCCTGAGCTCCCAGGTCTTGCTTGCCACACTTATAGGGCATTTCTGTGTTTTGCCCAAAATTTAGACACAAAAAAACCAACACAGAAGCAATTCTTCTCCAGCAGTTTTTTCCCACTGTGGCTTTTAATCCCCAAGATCTTTTTTGTTTTTTACTTTCCTCATTGCATTATTTGGTAGTGTTTACTTCTGTGTGTCTTCTCCACAGCTAGGATCACGGCTAGCTTTCCAGTTTTTTACTGCCCTCCCAACTAGGTCTGACATGGTTAAGGCAGGAAGGCAGAGACCCTTAAAACTGAAAGGAGCGGGATGCAGTGTTTACTACTTGCTTTTTTCCTGTCAGCTAGCCAACTTACTAGGTAGTGTGAAGTTTATAAGGCTTCCTCTCAGTGAAAACCTGTTGTCCGGTATTTTTAGGTGTGATCCAACCTTTCACCTTGATCCTTGTTTTGTTTTTTCTTTTCTTTTGATTGGCACATTTTTAAAATTGCAAGGAGGCTTCTTAGTATTTCCACACCAGTCTGAGTTGTTGTAGTGTAAAACCATAGATGATTAATCATTAAATATCTGTGGAACAGTCTTCCACAACATTAGTGTCTCAGGTCAGAAATAACATGGAGCATATTTACATAGTCATACTAGTTGTAGTTGCTGGCAGTATTGTATTTTGTAGCTCAGTATGCAGTCAATATTGACCCAAACACTATCACTGGTCACTGTTCCTATGTAGATTCATAGCTGTGCCAGGAAGGACCATTATGAATTCCTAAGACAATCTCTGATAAAACTTGAGTTACAGAACTTTACTCAGCAGCTTCTGTGTTTAGGTCCAGTAAGTATTTGAGCTACAGCATATTATGCAGAAAGATTTCTGCTCTTCATGTAAAGACTTCAGTGAGGAGGATATAAGGTCTTTAGATGTTCTTTCAATGCTTAATTATCCTCCTTATTTGCCTTTTTTTTTTAAGTGCCCTATTTATAGTTTGAATTAGTCAAGCTTCAGTTTCCAACTATTAGATCTCATTATCTCCTTTCCTGCTAAATATTGTCAAAAGACTACTCCTGATATAGGTGCTTGTAGATAAAGTCACTTCTTAACCTTTTCTTTGCTAAACTGGATAAGAAGAGAGGTTCTTAAGGCTGTCAATCTTCCTATAAAGCTTCCAGATTTCATATTCTGTTGGTATCATCTCTGAACCGTTTCCCACTTCAGACATCCTTCTTAAAGTGAGGACAACAGAGCTGAAGATCAATATTTCAGCAGTAGTCTTCCGAATACCAGGTATAGAAATAACCAACTGCCTTTTGAATCTTAGGTCATGAGGTTTACGTGGTATTAACATAATCTCTTAACATAAGATTTTGCAATTCCTGCATGGACCCCTCTCATTCAATTTTATTTTTTGGTTGGTTTTCTTTAGAGATGTGTTTGACAGACAGCTTTGGTCCTGAATTCAAACTGCCTTAGAAGTCAGGCAGAGGTGATTTCTAGTTCAGGCTGTGGTACTGTGTATGAAAATTTGGTTTATATCTGCAAAGCCTGAGGGTTTTCTAGGTCTAAAATTTTGTTTGGTTCCAGCCTTATTATTGTTTTTCTTGCACTCATTCCAGTGCTACATGGAGATACTTTCAACTTTCTCCAGTCATACACAGAGCTGGTAGCATATCAGGCTTCCACTCATTCTCTGTTTCCGTGACATTCTGATGGCATTTACCAAAATAAAGGCAGAGTTGAGTCCTCTCCTGTACATCTTCGTTTCTACCAGCTTGCAAGTTCAAGAGCTGTGCTGTAGGTGCAGCTGGGAACAACAGCAGTTGGCCCAAGTGAAGGTAGAACCAAGAGCCAAACGTTTCAGATGGAACATGCAGTGGACTCTGTGGATTCAGACAGTGTTTTATGCTTTCCTATGAGAAATTTCACTGTTTCTAATGTTTAAGAGCAGTAAAAGCAAATCACATCAGACAATTAGTAAAGCAATTTCCTTTGGTGCAATAAATTATTTCTCACTGTTTGGTGAGCAAATGGGTCTTAGCTATACTGAGCTGATTTGATCCAGAGACTGGAAAAAGGAGAAGTGCAAAGTTTAAAAGGGTGGAATGCAGATCCCTCTTTGCTACAAGCTTGCAGAAGAAGCCTTCTCTCTGGTCAACACAGCTAGAAATCTAGAGAAACCCTTTTACCTAGGGGCGATATGAAGGCACTTTCTCCTCACACAGTCCTTCTTGGTTTAAAGTAGCTGCTTTCTTCCCAGCCTGACCTATTTCTGTGGTGTAGAAGTACGATGTATTCAGTCTTAACTTTAACTGTGGGAGAGTGGGAATGATTTTCTGGTAATCCACACCTTTCTCTGATGCTGTACTTCTGCGTAAGGGACTTTTGACCCATACTTCTAAACATTCTTGTTTGCCTAACATCCACTTCTTACCTAGTAACTGACTATTGGGGACATTGTAAACAAACTGTCAGCGTGGAGCTGGGGAATATGTTTTCCTCTATTTTAGGTATGTAGTCAAAAAGTACAGTGATCTCCAGTTCGCTCTTTGCCCCAAATGTGTATGCAGCAGTAGCTTTGCAGCGTATCTGATCTCCACTCAACTGCACTCATGTCAGGTAGAAGGAGAGGGGAAAATGGAGATGTTAACCAAGGATTCAAGAGAAGCAAGTTTGGCTCTCACACAAGGCTCTGCCCTTGGTGCCTTTTGTGACCTTGGACATCTTGTTTTACTTTCCCTGCTGTAAAATGAAAAAAACATGAGTGCAAAGAGTCCTAAAAGTTAAAAAATTAGTACAGTGACTATCCAGATAACTGTGATAATGATGAAGAATGCTGAGATAGGTGGAAGTCCTGAAACTATTTGCATACCCCTTATCTCTGTATCTCTGAGGAAACCTATTCCATATTACCACAGAGAGAAAATGTCTTTTTTTTTTGTAATTAAAACCAATCTTTCTTTTTGTCTTGTCTGGTACATGTCCTTATTTACTCATTTTGCGCTATGGCCAATACCTTGTGGTAAAAAGTTCTTGGAACTGAATAGAGGATACAGCTTTTAAGAGATGGGTATGAGAACCCGTCCCTGTGTCTATTAATATGCTCTGAATCAGAGAGAGAATAGCTTTTTCCTTTTTTGTAATATGCACGATGAAAATAAGGTGGTTTGCCTTCTACAACAGCAACTGTGAATACGTGCTAAAGGCTTCATGGTTTTCTTTGTCTCCTTCAAGATAAAGCTTCTTGAACAAGAGATACAGAAATATCCCTGCTGAAAAAAGGACTTGTTGCATGCTCTGATCCTGTGCAGCAGCACTTTCCCTTGCATGTGTCTGTTGGTTTGTACAATCTGATTTTTATCTCTGAAGGGCATCTTCCTTTGGGAATGCCTGTGTGTTTGTTTAGGGAGATGGACCTCATGGGTGAAGATTTCAGTGTTTCTTATTGATACAAGCATGAACAAGAGTTCATTTCTTCCCCTGAACTAACAACTCTTCTTCTTTAGTGTTGACGTCCTGCATGTGCCTGCAGCCCATTGTCATAGCAAGGCGCACAGCATTCTTCTTTGTACATGAAGCCATTATTCTTGGTAGCAACTAATTTTTTCTTGCTGTTGCTTTTTTCTGAACCCCCAGCAGCCTGCACCAATGTTAAGAGTAAAGTGACACCCTAGATGTCACATATCTGATATTACATATCACCTTATAGGGGAGAACTTTTGTATTGGGACTGTGGTGGTGGTGTTGCCGTCTTGACTACACTCACTTTTTGGGGAGTCACGGTAGTGGGGAAAGCTAAGGATCTATTTGTAAAATCATTTGAGTATGTTTTGTTTCAAATGCAGGCTTAGGTTCTGGTCTTTGGNTTAGAAGAGGCCTAGCTAAGATGTAAAATTACAGAACAGAAAGTTGGTCCTGTTCTACTTCAAACATGGGACACCCTTGTATTTACTGTCTGTTCTACTGCCTTCATTAAGGAGGACAGAAGGGAAATTTATTTCATTTTCTGCAATGATCATAATAAAGGCTTTACATTTCTAGCAATTGGTTTGCTGGAATCTTTCTGCATGCATATTTATATTGGTATTTGATACTCTGATTTGGTGGGGACCAGTGCTGTGGCTCTGCATTGGTTTGTCATCTTTGTGACCCTAACTGTACCGTGTTCTACAAAAAAGCCTTCTGTATAACCCTCACAGTATGGACATGAGTAGTAAGGCAGGCCAGGCAGTTGGGCACTCAGTTGGGCTGGTTCTTCAAACTAAGGCATTTATCAGACCTGAAAGCAGTTTATTGTGACTTTCTTGAGTTTCTTTCTCCTGATCACACATTGTTGCTTATATATATCATTTATATTTTAAGGGCACCAGNTCTCCAGACCCGGTCACATACAGCTAGTGAGATCCCTGTATGTATTTTATTTCAGTATTTCTGTGCCCTCTTGTCGTGGTTTCGGCCAGATTTACCAAAGCCAGTCTGACAGATGGCAATTCCTCTCCCCCTTCCATCACCTTCCCTCCCCTCCAAAACAGAGGAGAAGAGGAGATAAGGAGATTGTTTATGAGCTTAGAATGAACTAATCTACTTTAATGAAGTATTAATATTAAAATAAAATAAAAAAAAAAGAAGAAAATAATGAAACAGCCACAATATATACAAAACCATATCAAGCTCACAGGATGACGATCGTGTTGCCAGCAGGCATCAGGAAAAGTCCCAGACTGGA
>VZTM01017876.1:45336-133924 GCA_013400555.1 Jacana jacana | reverse complement strand
ATTTCTAGCAATTGGTTTGCTGGAATCTTTCTGCATGCATATTTATATTGGTATTTGATACTCTGATTTGGTGGGGACCAGTGCTGTGGCTCTGCATTGGTTTGTCATCTTTGTGACCCTAACTGTACCGTGTTCTACAAAAAAGCCTTCTGTATAACCCTCACAGTATGGACATGAGTAGTAAGGCAGGCCAGGCAGTTGGGCACTCAGTTGGGCTGGTTCTTCAAACTAAGGCATTTATCAGACCTGAAAGCAGTTTATTGTGACTTTCTTGAGTTTCTTTCTCCTGATCACACATTGTTGCTTATATATATCATTTATATTTTAAGGGCACCAGTTTTTTGGGGGGTTGTTTTTTGTTTTTTTTTTTTTTCTTTAAAGGAATGCAGGAAACAATTAAGAGTAGTAGGAGGAAACAACAACACTGTCAGGGTTGCCAAGGATCCATTCTTTTCTGCATAGTGTCTATTAATTATGCTGCTCCTTTTATTAATCCTTTGGCACCTGTTAATTATTCTACAATTTTGGCTAGCAGCTGGAAAGCCAGTTCGAAGCATTAAGCATATTGTTATTTAGTTACTAGAATATTCAATGCATTGAACTGAAAGTATGTAGTGAGCCGGGAAAAAAAAAGCCCTTCACCCTAAGCCACATTTAGAGCAGCAAGCAATAAAAATATTTGCTTTGGAAGGAGCTTTGTGGAACAAAACGGACTGACGCACATACAGGGAAAATAAAATAAAAGCTGTAAAAGACAAAGGGACTGTAAGGGGTGGCCAGAATGTCAAATTAATGACTCTGAGACTTATCCTGGTCCCACTGAAGTGAGTGCTTAATTTCCAACTGATTTTAATGGGGTCTGGACTGTCCTTCCTCAGGTGATTGGCTTCTTCCAGCCTCTTCTTTGCTCTTCTCTGATATTAGGGCCCCTTCAGTCTCGTTCTTCTCTCTTGCTGTCCTTAATATGCTTGCCTTTCCTCATAATCTCTTTTCACCTTATACTTCATTCTCTCTTTCTCTCTGAATAGCTGGTTCTTTCCTAACCAATCCAAACCCACTATTAAAGACAAAATCAAGAATAAAAATGAAGCCAGGACAGTAGCCCTGTTTGCTACCACCTGAACATTTGGAGTATATAATCGTCTTGATGTTGCATCTTCTTCTTCCACCATAGGATTTTCTTGATGTTTATATTGTGAGCTATGCAGGGCAGGGTGCATCTGCTTCCTCTATTCAGCAGTGCCTCCTGGTATTTCCATTAATAAGTAGTAATAATCTACTGACAGTCTGGCTGTACTGTGGAGGTTCCAGCCAGCCATCCTGTCAGCCTCAGTGACCATTACTTCAGTCAACCCTAGTGAAGTGTCTGGGCCTGACCCCTTTGTGATTGTGAGCTACACCCAGTGGTTAGGCAAAAAGGATGAAAATCATGAGCCAGGGAGGCATTGATTATTTCTGCCTCTTAACTAAGGTGGCCTCTTCCACAAGCAGCCTCAGGTGCTCATCTGTATTCAACTCATCTACTCCGGCCTGCCTCCTGTCTGTTTCTTATGGTGAATCTCAAGCCAGACTCAAAGTCATCATACAGACAGGCAATTTGGATGGGTGGGAAGCCAGACTCAAATGCATTCTTGCTCCATGGCTGGGCAAAACATAGATGCTACTGTTTTGCTTGAAAGAGCTTTATCTAGAATATGATGGGATGGGAAGAGTGAAACCTCATTACTGATCCAGCTGTGGCCTTCAGATCAGGAAAATTATGCTCTACATTTTTCTGACGTGGTCTTTGTTCATCACCTGTGGGAATCCAAGCCCTGTATTGCTGGTTTTGCACTGGGGAGACTCTGGGTCACTTCAGTTGTCACCCTTGATGTAAACAGCTGGTGAGTTAAACCCTAAATCTGTTACCTCCTTGCTGCTGCCTGGTGACTGTGGCAGAGGCATCTAGGTTAAGTGTGAAAAAACTTGTTGTGAAAGGCTAGTGCTGTGAGCTGGATTCTGCTTCTTGAGAGAGTATTTGAGAGTCAAGTGCTTCATTTTTTTTAATGTACCTGGTTGTTACCCAGACAGACTTAACACAGTGGTTTCCTGCACTGACAGTCCACAGTGCGTGGAGGGATGAGATCCTTCCTGCCCCAGTGGGAACTCATAAAGCGGTCCGGAGGTGGGAGGGTGAGAGACCTGTGCTTCAGCGTTGGGAGAGCCTGCAGCATGGGAGTTCCAGTGGTGCTAAGCTGGTCTTTTACTCTCCTGAAAAGATTCACTCCAGGGTTTTAAATCTTCAAAACACAGACTCACCTCTGTTCGGAGGGGAAAGGGAGCCATGTCACTTTAATCTGGGACTCAAGCCGATCCCTTGTGGAATTCCCCTGGAAAGTGTGGGGAGGAATGAGAAGCAAAAGCAGCAGGACATTTATGGTATTGCTGGGTTTGAAGCATTTTTAGCTTTGTGTTAAAGGGACGCTGTCAAGATCAGTGAACCTAAAATTAGCTTGCTTTTCTCTTTCCATCCCAAATGTGTCTCTTTAGTTTTTCATTTGTGTTATGTTATAAATGGTTCCATGTTCATTTTCTTTAAAAAAAAAACAAACAACCAAACAACTTAATGTAAAGAACCCAATGTTCATAAATAGGCCTACAATTAAAGAAAACACAGAAGAGAAACTGTGTAAGTCGTGACTAACCACTCCACAATAACAAACCATTGTGTGGTGGGCGCCTTGCAACAAAACACAAGTGTGGTAGAAAACACTGGAGAAACAACATAGCATGCATGCGATATCCACTCCCTAATAAAAAACAGAACTGAGCCTCTGAGGGTTGGAAGAGAGCACCACATTGTCCATCAACACAGTGTGTGAGGAGAAACCTGCTGCAGCTTCAGGGTACCAGGAATTAACATAATAGGTCCTGTGTATATACACACACAGAGAAAACAATTATTTGATGCCCTTTATGAGAAGCTGGGGTTCCTGCTGCTGTACTTGTATGTCTGCTCTCTCCTCTGCTAGCAGTTCTTCTGGTGCTTCACAAAGCAAGGACGAGCCTGACAAAACCTCCACTAAACAGGATTTTATAACTCCCTATTTTACTGCTGGAGCCAAAGGACTAAATAATTTATAAGTTCATTGAAGAAAATTTTTAATGAAATGATTCCCTGCAGATTTGGAGGCTCAGTTCAACACCTCAGCCAGGAGCCTCTCCTCAAGATCATTTTCCAAAGATACTTGGGAGGAGGAAGCACTTGTGTACTGGCCATTCCACTGTTGTCGATGCTTGTGTGCTGTCTGTCTTTTATGGGATCAATATGTTTGAATGTGTTCAGTCCTCATGTAAACTGGATAGTGCAGGGCTAGCATGTTGCTATTTATGTAGTAGTGATCCTTGTTCAAGAAGTTATGAGTTATTTATATATTTATGAGGCATGTCATTGGTGATGTTGTGAGTTAATCAACAGTCACCATTGCTTGGCTTTTTAGAGTCAAAGCACTAGAATACTTACCCAGCTTTGAATCTTTGTTTATGAGTTTTTATTCATGAAAATCATACCCCGGGGATAACCTTAAGCACCCTATTTTATTTGCTGCATATGCCTG
Source organism: Jacana jacana (assembly GCA_013400555.1). NCBI lineage: Eukaryota > Metazoa > Chordata > Aves > Charadriiformes > Jacanidae > Jacana > Jacana jacana. The sequence goes on along the minus strand of VZTM01017876.1, from coordinate 130,328 downwards.
TCTGGTTTTGATCTCCATATATCCCACTGAAAAAACCTGACCTGTTCCTCACTGGCAGCAGGGTCAAGTAGTTCTATGGCAATTACACAGAACAGAAAATGAAAATGTCAAATTACACTGTGACAAGTTAAAATGAAATTAATGTCTCTAATAATTAACAAGCATATCCTTTCTGCCTTTAGAGTCCACAGGCGTAGAAACACAAGGTTAGAAAGGACCTACAAAGATCATCTAGTCCAACTGTCCTCCTGTCACCAGTACTACCTGCTAAGCTACTAAATCATGTCTTGTAGCACCTCATCCAGATGTTTCTTGAGCACCACCAGGGACAGTGACTCCACCACCTCCCTGGGCAGGCCATTCCAGTGCCTGACCACTCTTGAGGAGAAAAAGCTTTTCCTGACATCTCATCTAAATCTCCCCTGGAACAACTTGTGGCCATTCCCTCAGGTCCTATCGTTACTTATCTGGGAGAAGAGGACAACACCCTCCTCTTCACAACCTCCCTTCAGGAAATTGTAGAGTGTGATGAGGACTCCTCTGAGCCTCCTCTTCTCAAGACTAAACAATCCCAGCTCCCTCAGCTGCTTCTCATAAGACTTGTGCTCCAGACCCCTCACCAGTTTTGTTGCTCTTCTCTGGACACATTCCAGGGCCATGATGTCTTTCATGTAGTGAGGGGCCCAAAATTAGTGTGGGGCATTCTGCAACCAGTGGAGAGGTAGGATGAAGGACTCTGTGGCAAATTCTTCAGTTTTGGGGGTTGCTTTGGAGGCAGTGTAGGTCTTCCTATTTGAGAGTTCACCGAGTGGATCCTTGTAGATGGAGATTCACTCTCCAAGTCCCAGAGTTACTTGTAGCACAAAGGAAGGGTGGTGCTTTTACTGGCTTTTGGACTGGGCACCACTGGTCATGCCCTGGGGGTGGAGGAGGAAGCGGCATTGGGCAACAGGAGTTCAGTGGAGAGGGTCTGACAACTACCCTGACCACAATAAAGACCTGGTCTGAACAAACCAGTTGTAGTCAGCGCCACGAGAGCTAGCCCTTTGCCAGAGTGATAAATTTCGCAGATGCTTTCTGATAAGGATGAGCTCTAGGAACGTGCTCACTTCAGGGGAAAATACTGTAATGCTGGTAATGAAATTGCACTATCTCAGCATTCTGCAAAAAAAGAGGTTTATTTTCTTAACTTGTTAATATGTTCTCGGCATTCTACCTCTTTCAGTTCTCTAGACGTAAATTTTTATGTTCCCCTCAGGTGTCTTAAAGCTTCTTGTTTGCAGAACAAACCTCCCGAAGGGGCTGTGACCTGGTCAGAGCACTGACATTTTATTTTAAACCCACCAGCAGCAAAAAACCCACAGAGTATTTTTAAAGGGAAATTTCCTTTTTGGGTTTTTGTATCCCTGAAAGAATTTCCGATGTAGGCAGACAGTAATTCCCAGCTACATACTTCCTGATAAGGAAACAGCTCCAATAAATGCAGCTATAAATAGCTGCCTTTTTGTTTTTTAAAAATGTAGGGAGATTTGTTTAGTGTTTCTTTCAAACTGTTGAAAGAAAGGGACAGTGTAGGAAAAGAGTCTTAGATTTGGCACCCATTGGCTCTCCAGATCAACAACGTAAGATTTTAATTTGCATCTGTACATTTGATTCTATAAAGTTTAGATGTCTGTTTATTTCTGGTCATTCTTCTCACAAGACTATAAAAGAAAAAACCACCTCCATTTTATATGGTAAACATGAATTTTATTTTGCCTTCTTCACGAGGGAAAAGGATTTCCTGCTTTAAGCAGAATTCATAATGCTTTTTGCTATGTGCCTATATTTTAGTGCTTCTTCTATATTTTGTTAAGGTGCTTTATCATCTCAGAATAAGTATCATGATCTTCAACTGCATTTTTTCATGTTTACTGTTTCATGTTTACTGTGGATGTGCTGTAGCAAATTCATAGTTAGACATAAATTCCTTTTTTCTAAAAGTAACTTGCTGGGACATTTTTGTACAGTTAGTTTATAAATCTTCTAAATTTTCTGTGTTATCTCCCCCCTTTTTATGGTTCTGTTTTGTGTATTTTATGACTTCCACTCTGGACTATGATAAAATTTTCCTTTGCCAGTCCTGTTTTTCTTTGTTCTTTTAACATCACCAAGTGGGCAGTACCTTTAGAAAAACAAATAATCATTTACCTACACAGAAATTTACAGACATGAATACATTTGGTGCAAGTTAGTGTGAAAATGTCTTTGCAGGTTAGATTTCAGGCCAGCTTCACCTGTCATTCAGATTACAATTGAAAGTAAATAAGTATGCACTACCTTGTTTGTTTTATAGAGGATGAGTCTGCTTCGTAAATCACCTTGATCAGCACCTAGACCTTTATTAGATCTTGGTTTCTGTCCTACAGCCAGGAAGGATCTGTGGGTCTAGCATGTCCTGCCTGGCTGCTTTGGAGCAAGTGTCTCCAGCCAAATCCCAAGGCCTGTGTGGGGACAGGCTCCTTCACAGGGGGTGTTAGTAGCTGGGGTGGCCTCTTTTCTCACTTGTTCCTGTCATGAGCACTCTCCCTAGTCTTCCTGGAGGGAGTGAGGTGCCCATGGTGGGCTCTCTGCCATACATGGCACCACTTGCACTGTGGCAGAAGTCCCTGGAAGGGTGAGAATGCAGCTTCCACAGTGCCAGGAGTCAGGAGAGAGTTGAGGCCCAGCATAGCAGAGGAGAGATCAAATAATCTCCCTTTTCCTCCTCCTCCGTTCTGCTTCCAGTGATTTCACAGGATCTTATGACTTGTGGCCAAATCCTGCTCATAAGGGCACTCTGCTGCTGTGGGCCCCTCCTCTTGGCCTGCTGGCTGTGCTTCCAGCTGGCCCAGAGCCGAACAGATTGCACAAGGGTGCAGCTGGTGGAAGATCCCTCTATGCCCTTATCGTTCGTTCGTTGTTTGCTGAAACACCATGGCAGAGCTCAGCCTGTGCCCCTCCTCAAACACTGGTTGCGTAGCCCCTGAGCACATGGCTTGTACTCCGTCTTCCTTTGTAGGTGTCCGAAGGGGTTTTACCTTTCTCCCTCCTGTGCTCCTCTCTTGGCTGCACCAAGGGAAGGTTGATCTGCATGTGCAGGCCTTGCCACACCTCCTCAACAGGCCCGTGGAACATGCACAATTAATACGGTATTAATTAATTATGGGGAGAAGTCGCTGCTGGCACAAGAACCAAGGCTTGCAGCTTATAAAGTGAATGCTTTGATGTTGAGCTTTAAAGAACGTTTCCATCAACTCAAGCCAGCAGAGAGATTCTATGATATTTAAACCCTCCCTCCATGCATACTCCGGAGCTCAGGGTTCTGCCACGCTGGGCACTAACAACAAAAATAGTGGTGGCAAAGGAGGGTTCAGAAAGCACAACTGAGGATTGACCCTCCTGAGTAAAATTACACAAGTCCTGGGTGAAAACATGTGAGCTGAACCAGAAATGGTTCGTTGAGCCAGCTTAATAAATGCCTGCAGTGTGAAAGAAGGGTGACCTTCTGGACCTGCTGAAACGTGAGGCATTGTCTCACTGACTTCAGCAGCTCCCACAGTTTTATCCAGAATACGTGTGCGTGTGTGAGTAAATGTGCAGGTTTGTGCTGTGCTTCTACTTATCTGGCCAATGTTTGGAGGAAGAGAGATGAAGGAACGACTGTGTCTCTTTGGTTTTGTGCAATACTGAGAATTTCTCCCTTTCTACTTCCTCCTTCTTGGTAGCGCAGAAGGAAGTAGCCCCAGTCCCTGCTGGTCCACAAGCTAGTTACCCATTTCAGTTCTGCCACTCGAGTGGGTCCTTGTGCGTTTCCTAGTGGGGGAAATCTCCTTTTATGTATATAAGTTCCTCCCTCCTATTCTCTCTTTCGTTCTAATTTCTTCCAAGTAATCTGTCTCCTTCAATTTTTTAACCTCCTTGCTGGCTTTCGCTTCCTCTCCGTGCTTCACTGAAGGCATTTTGTTAGAAAACCCCCTCTGTACACAGATACTTCTTTGTTCCCCTTTTTTTTTTTGTGTGTCATACTTCTTTCTTGTCTCGCTTCCTTGGAAACTTCCTTAGTAGTCTTACTACCTCTGGGCTTTTAGCTGCCTTTTTCTGGGTAGTCATTACTGCGTTGCTGGGTGTGTAATTGTTTAAGGCACCTTGATCTTTTTATTAGAGGTTTGGTTTGGTTTTTTTTTTTTACTGCTCTTTAAATACTAATAGTCAGTGGGGACAAATATTGTTATTAAATACACAGGGCTTGTTTCATCACTGCTTTGCAGTTTGCTCGGTGGTTTTCACTTGTTGAAAGTGAGCGTAACCAAATCACAGGAGCCATTCTCTACTTCCACTTTGTGTTGTGCTCAGGGATGCAGTGCGGGTGTGGGGTAGTGGTGAATGGGTCACATGTAGGAGAAGAAATTAAAGGTTTGGTGCAAGATTGAAGCCTTGGAGCCCAGCAAAATAGGAACAAGGGATATCACTCAATGTCTGTTAGAGCTGAAACACATAGAGTCCTCCTCCAAATATTACGCTCTCTCTGTTTTAAAACCATGCAGAATGAAAAACAAGAGGAGGGACTGAGAGTGGCAGCAAAGGTAACAGTGACAGTGAGATGAGTGTGTTTGTGATGGGCAGTCCTGAAGCAGCTGGGCCCTTAAAGGAGTCAGTATTTGCTGTTGGCCTCCTGCCACACCATTATCAGTGTGTGCAATTGCAATGGCTGAATCTCAAAAAGTTTGGCAGCTGATTCAGTTCAACAGAACACCCAGAAGTAAATCCAGATGTCTTTCAAATTGGTTGGATATGCAGTGTTGCGGTGAGTTCTCCATAATTATGAGTTTCTTGTGAGAGCTCTGGGAGAATCCAGCTAATCCAGAATAACCCCGAGAGCACAGCTTCTCATCCACAGCCTTTTCTGATACTCCATCATTTGCAGTAAGGACATGTGAGAACTCAGAAAAGAGTTAACAATCAAAATTTATTTCAAAGCTGAGTTTTGAATACTTTTTATAAGCTGACGCACATCACATATCTCTGTGTACATGTACATATTTAGATCCTGCAGAATGAGGCTTGCTCAAGTACTTAGGTTTTATGCACAAAGACTGTTACTCTTCCTTTTCCTTCTGAAGCTAGTTAACACTTAGAACGTGTTACAACCGTTTCTTTTAGGCAAAGTTGTGAAGTTACTGCCTATGATTAGAAAAAAATGGATGCAGAAGATGGTGGAAGGTGCCTTTCGTCCCATATGTGCTGCCCAGTGGGCTTGTGATGCTGTCCTTCCCCATGTCTCTGCTGCATCAAGCAGGCACCGGCAGGTTAGCCTGTGTTTGAGACTAGAGGTCCAGGACTGAATTGGTCTTTCAGTCTGTTTTCACCGAATTGAGTGTACGGAGTCAGCAGTATTATATATATGGTTTGAAATCTCTTAAATTGGCTTAAAATTGTAGATGGTGCCCCATCTGGCTGCATTTAATGCTTTCTTACTGAGTGCACTCCATGGGCTACTTCCACAAGGCTGCTAGTGCGAAGGCTAATTCACCTGCAGTCTTGGCACCGCTTTGGAAACTGAAATAATCAGAGTGGTGTAACCTATTGTGAATAAAGGTAGCTCTCACTGATGATTTTGTCCTGAAATGACTGGGCTCCCATTCTGAAGCACTTTCGCAATACAGTTTTATAAGTCAATGTAACATCTACAAAGTAAAGACTGTAAAAATACAGTTAGGAGTATGAAACCTGTCTCCAGCTTGAACTCTTAGGCTTTGTATAATTTGAGCCTCAGCACAACCACACTTTAATAGATCCTGACAACTGGAGGAGCAGGGACATCATCTTTCTCTGTATGAATAAAACGCCTGGTGTGTCTTTACCACTTGAGGGTATGGCCATCTACTAAATTAACTGTTCCCAGTGTCACCAAGAATTGGGGTGAAAGTAAATTATTCATAATTTAATAATATTTTATCAATTCTCCTTGAGAGACAGCAACTCATTCATATGGGACCACAGTAAAGGGAAATCTTATCCAGACGAATGTTGTGGTTGTTCAGCAGAAAACAATTATTGATGTGAGTAGCTCATGACTATTTCATGTGGTTTTACAGTAAAACCTGTGGATGTCCCTGGACTGTAGCGTTAAGCAAATAGATTTGTCCAAAATCAGTTGCCAGTCTCAAATTTGTTTACCAACTCTACATTGGTGTAATAACTTTGCACAAAAATTTTTAGGAGATTGAAGTTCTAACACAGTTGAAGCTTGTTAAAGCTCGTGGACTTCTAGAGAGGTTTCTTAACCCCTTAACCTTGAGTTTGTTCAAACTCAGTCCCACTTAGGTGTGGTGGTCTCATCCACACAGTAGTTTTTAGTATGATAGGGGACCTAGCTAGGACAGACTATTTCCCTAGTTTTCCCATTCCCGGGGGACTAGCGTGGGGCATAGGACTCTACAGTTTGAGGAAAAGACAGTTTTTAAGTGAATGGGTTGGCAGGGAGAATGTTATCATGTGGCTATGAAATCATACTTGATATGGAGAAGGTGAACAGGGAATGATTATTCACAGTTCTTCACAGAGCAGCAGATCCAGAGATCTGAGATAAATCATTGGGCAACAGGTCTAAAAGCAACAAGAATGAGGATCCATCATCACATGAAAGAAGTCATTGCAAGAAGATGTTTTAAGATGTGGAATTGTAAATGGGATCTCTAAAAGATAAACCTGTGGAGAGAGGGACATGCCATTTGGTCAGTATGGAAACAGTAGTCTAGCTGCAACTGCAGCTCATGACACCCTTAAACCACAGATTACCAGTGACTGAAGTAAGCAATATATATTATAGAAGGGATGGCTTAACGTTTCCTTATTCCTTATACTTTTTGCTTATGCAGCCACTACTGAAGACATTTGGCTATATGGGTCGGCAATTTTTTCTAGTATGGCAGCTTTTATGTTTTACCCCATCTCATAATCATCTCCAGTGATTTGACAGTAGTGTGGATGCCATCCAAGCAGATATATATTTGGTATGCATATGCTACGCCAGAGGGCTCTTTTAGGTGATAACTAACTCATCAGCTAGAGGCCACGGATAAAAGTTAAGTGGGGGGATTTGCCTTTAAGCAATTCTGACAAAAGTCTCTTTACACAACAGCTGACTGAATCACTGAATGTAATGCCAAGGGCAGCAATAGAAAAAAAGTCATGTAAATTAGCTGGCGAGAGAACAGGGTAAAGCTATCTGGTGAAGGAGGGAATGGGAGAGGAGGGCAGGCAGCCACCTGCTGGAGCTTCAGCTTCAAGGACCACAACTCCCCCATCAAGTGTTTGGAAAACAAATTCTAAAGTTGGGACTGAGGGGGAAACACAGAGGTTCTCTCTCCCTAGCGTATAGGCCTCCAGAGGACCGTCATCACCCCTGTATGCGATTCTGTTATCCCTAGCGTTTGTTTCTACCACATTTCATCAAAGGGTTGCTTTCATTTTCCTGCTGTCGTCCAGTCCAAGATCCAGTTCAACTTGTGCCCCTTCTGTGGGCCTGTCTTACCCATGTAATGCATAACATCAATTTCAGTTCTGCTTCCTCTCTTGCACCAAACAACAGTTTGGGTTTCTGGGTGTAGTCATTAAAAAGTTACTATTCGGTATTACTTGTGATTTGAAATAGTTTCTAATTTACCAACTGGAAGTCTGGCAGTGCTTCTGATCTGTGTCCCCTTGCTAAGGTGCTTCATAAAATACCGTATGTTGTTATTCACTCTGGCCTGGGTGTTCTTGGCTCTCTCCCACTTAATGATTCACAAGATGTCTGCGAGATTCATTTTTGTAAATGTGGTTCCCCCCTTCCCTCTCTGTATTCTCCCCTCCCTTCTCCTTTGCTTGCAAGTCTTCACTGCAAAAGTTCACTAAATACACCCCATAGTATGTGTAAGGGATGGAGGGTGGTCCCTGGCATGCCCTCAGAAGAGATCTAAGAAACAGTGCAATTTTCCTCCCCCGATGTCCAAAGGGTGAAAATTTGATTGTTTCGGAAGCTTTTCCACAGCATCCCCTTCTCATCCCCTGCTCTTTCTCAGCTCTCTGTATGTGTCCGGTGCCTCTCTCCTGAATAAATAGACTTTTTTTTTCTAGCAGAACTCAGCAACCTGTTTCCTTCAAATGCTCCTGGCTGTCTTTGGGGAGGGGGGAGCAGGGGAAAAGCCGGGTGCGGTGGGGGTCTCTGCTCTTGCCCGTGTGAGGGCAGTGCCGCTGATCCCGGCGCGCCGGCTGCAGCAAGCAGGCAGGGGTGTTTGCGGGGCTCGCATGCCAGAGTCTCTTCAAACAGCTCTGCTCAAAGGCATGAGCTGGGCTCACTTCTGAGGGAAATTTCCTTTTTGGGGAAGTTGCTGCAAAGGAATTTCCTGTGTGGGCAGACAGAGCTTCCTGACTTGAAGGCTTCTTGGAAGGGAAACCGTTTCATAATGAAATGATAAATTAAAGACATACCAGCCTGGTTCGCTTCAAAACAGCTATTGAAAAGAGCTCAGGCAGTGCACCATTATACTCCCGCGCAGAATGAAAATAAATTGCATCCTGACAGGATTCTCCGTAGTGGGGCATATCCTTCCCCCCAGCCTTCCTCCCTGTACGTCTTGCTTTCCTACCTTCCCCTCCCCCTTTCCCTCTCTCCTGCTATTTTCTACCCTCTCATTTATCTTTTGCAGCCTCCGTCAAACAACAGGGTGGGATGTTGGAGGTGGTTTGCTAAATGGAGAAGTCACGGTACTCCTTTCCCCACGGAGCAGGCAGCTCTGATTTAAGCCCTGCTGTGCTGGCCACCGCAGTGAAGACCCCAGATGTAGGTCCTGGAATTGGCACGTGGCTGCCATGAAGACTGGGTGCTTTGGCTTTCGATGGGGTTGTGACAAGGAGAAGTTAGGGGCACCAGCAGAGTTGAGGTCGGAGCATATAATATGGAATGTCATGGTGTGGTCATGAAAATAGCCGGGAGGAAAGGTTGCAGATATCTATTTCCTGTTAAATAAGAGGAAAAAAGGACCTTTGCTTTTATCCCAGCCAAGACACAGTGGAGGGAGGGCATCCCCAGAGAGCTTAGGTTCTTACAGGCAAGTTTTCCACAGGCACAAACTGGCTAGTGTTATTTCCCTGCTCTGCACGGTCCCAATCTGTTGGAAAGTGAAGGCAAGCACTGGTGGGTCTCTGTGCCCTAAGGGGTGCCTATAGGCGTGAGCTCAGGCGAGCAGGGGGAAGAGCTTGGGTTAGACCGCTTGGGTTGCCGAACACATTGTAGGTGCAGATGGAGGATATGATTTCAGATGGCACAGGGGTAGGGGGAGCAAACGAGCAAGAGTTTAACGTCATGTTTCTCTGTCTCAACTATACTGTCTGAAAACTTGATGGGTGATTCTGCTCACAATACCTAGTTCCACGAAGTGATCTGATGTGCACTGCTACAAGTGTGGCATCAGAGTTTTCTTTTCTTCCTTTATTCCCTTCCTCCTATTCAGCTGGCAATTAAAACTACTTTAATTCTTTGCAGGACTCCCCTGAATTGGTGTGCATTATATGCCTTGTGGTGCTACAAAGGCTTTACCCCTCACCAGTGCTTAGAGAGTTTCTTAGGGGTTTCAAAACCCTGAGTGTTTGAGTGTTTCTCAAATCACTGGCAGAACCTTGCCTTATTTTATAGTGCATTTTGCAGTTTTCGGAAGTATTTCTTAAAAATGTGTCTGCTGGAGTTACAAGCAAACAAAATTAGAGTCTTTTTATTTCTATGTTTTTAAAGCAAGTTTCTGGCCTGCATAAAGACAAGCTAGAAAAGGTGATTCACAGGTCCCAGAAGTCAGACACAAAGGATGCTGAATAGAAATATGTAGGTGTGTCATCAGATATATATATGGTGTATTATTTTTTTTTACCTTTGGCAGTTTTAACTTTCTTTTTCTGAAGGCGTGTTGCCTCATTTTCCGATTCTTGGGATTGGTAGTCCTGGAGCTATTCAAGGAACAGGATTCCAATATTAACTTATGAAGTTATCAATATCAATGTGTAATCATTCCGCATACTGTACAGATAGGCAAAGTGTCAAGTATGAAACCTAGAACTTTGCTAATCATGATCGGCATACCACACCACAGCACATGTCCACCATTTATGACAGCACCATGAGAGCAAATCTGACTGTGCTGTGGTCCAGGTTTTCTTAGAGCCACCTAAAGAGATGGTGCTACTGCTTAAATGGCAGTGAGCAAGCATCAATCCTTAGAAGCCTGTACTATGCCAACCTAGAGCTACAGCATACAGGAGACTCTCAGAGAAATAGACTTCTGTTGTGTGGTGCTAGACTCTCTTTGTCATTCAGCTCTATCATTGGGCCAGATTGGGTTGAAAAATAAATGATTCAGAGAAGAAAGATCCTCACCATGCCTTGCATTTTGAGGTGCTGTCTTTCCTAAGGGAAGCATGAAAATACTCAAATGGCAACTCTCAGTGTAGTTTTAAGTAGTACTGGTTTTAAGAAGACAGTTTCTGTAGTCAAGGTAGACATCAGGAAAGAATAGTATGAAAATATCTACTTTGTTTTAAAGCTGTTTTGTAAGACACCTGGTAATTTTTACACGTGGTGCTGTTGCTTCTAGAGGTAGATGAGCTGAGGATGGTCTCTCAGAAACAGCTTCTATGCCAGATACAATGTCTGTTCAGTTTGAAAGGGCTTAGAGGCTGAATTGTTAGCATTTGCCTGACATGGATGACATACCGTGGAGCCCTGTGTGGCACATTGGACAGGCTTACTGCTCAGCCGGTTTTGTTTTGAGTTGTGAGGGACCCAGAGGTGTTCTAGGCAAGTGTTCTGACTTACAAAGGGTGGGTAAACACCGGTCCCTGGACTTCTATGCTGTCACCATCTGTTGATGGCATTAAACTAATGATTAAAATAACTTAGCACATACTGTTAGCATAAGTTGTTCCTCTTTCTGCCCTTGCTAATGTATTTTGTTCAGCTAATCTCCACCTAAAGAAACTTCATTGCATGGACTTCATTGCCACCCTCTTTCTTGGGCTAGGGTGATGTGTGCCTCCTTTTTGGTGTGCTTGATACAACCTGAGCCAGTTCTGGGATTTGCCATCCCTCCTTCCCAAACCTTGAACTCTCGGTCTCTCATCTTTTCCCCTGGAGAACGTGGAGCTTGTTTCTCTTGCCTTTTCTTTTTAAAGCAAAAACCGAACAGAATTACTTATAATCCACTAAAATCTAGGTAACATCCTGCAATGGCGGCAGCTGTAGCCACGCCAGGAGGAAATCTGTGTGGGGCCACAATTGTTGAGCTGCACGTAGGACAGAACGGTTCCACCATGGGATTTTTTTTGTAACAAAGGTTTGCATTGTTAATCAGGTGCCACTCCAAGATCACTGTTCAGCTTAATGATAGTGAGTTCCCGTAAAATGCAGGTGGGAGGACACTTAATTTGTGCTGGTTTGTTATTGCTTTAAACGCACACACTGTTTGTTCTTGGCATGATATCAAAAGAGTGCTGGAAGGAAATGAGGTAGAAAAAGGACATGAAAATCACAACTGCATTACTGATCTCTAAGGTATTGTTCTTACTTCCACGTGGAAAGCCCAGAGATTCCTAGTAGGTGCTCTTGTTGGGTTGGCAGAAGATGGAAATCTTATATTTCACTTCTGGCAATAGTGGGTCAGTAGGGATTTCTCTAATCAGCTAAAAACTAGCAGTGATGCAGTTTAAATAAATTGTAGGTAATTATTCCTATCATAGGAATCGTTCCTATAATGCAAGGTCTTTGAGGACAAGGGAAGGACTGGAGAGCTGAGGTAGGATGCATCTTAATACTCTTGCCCTTGCAGGCAACGTTCTAGTGCCTTATCCTGAGCTCTGTACCTCTGTGCAGCATGTACTTCTGCTTGAAATAAGAAGGCTGGAGATTGGGAGTGGTATAGTACCTGTCCCCACTCCAGAACATTTTGTTGTATGCTTGTCTGCTTTGGTGGAATTTCTGTGACTTCACTTGTCTCGCCCATAGGAGATGGGCATCCAGCCTCTGCTTTCCTTTGATCAGGATAAGTTTCCGTCTTCCGAATTACACTGACTCAGACCACTCTGAATCTCTGCTTGTGGGGTGCTCATATCAAATATTTGCAGGCATTTCTCTCCCTACACTGTCTGCTTCCCCTACCGTGCTGCATGAAGTATGTGCAATGTTTTTGAAACTCGGCAGATTTGGTTTGAGAGAAGTTGGGGAAGGAATATGCGAGCCAAAGATCATTTCAAGGCAGCCGTTCTTTGGATTCTTCTCCTATGCAGACTCGCTGGCTGTCCAAAGAATAACTGGTATTTTATCAAGCTAGATCTCACCCTGATCATTTGAAATGCTTCCTTTTTCACCTCAGTGTAATTTACAATCACAGTTCTATTACAGCAAGAAAGGTTAACAGGAAAGAAATGTAAACACTCCGACTGCCTTTGACTTCCTCTAAATATCTATATGTTTGTGTTGAGGGAGTTATTCAATTAAGAATAAAATAAAGCTCTCCAGTTTCCAGTCAACCCTGGGAGAGCCTAACTTTGAGATAGGTTCATCCCTTGGGGATCTGGAGGGAGAGAGATTTACGTGTGCAGCAATGCTAGTTGGTACGTTGCCCAAGCTATCACTATGACAGCATTTCAACATGGCATCAGAGACAGCTCTACACCAGCTGCATTTGTTTCCCATGAGAAAGTGGATTGGCATGGAGAACCCCGAGGTTGAAAGTGAAAATTATGGACATGAGTTTCCTCTCTTGCACAGTCCCTATTTCGGGGTTTTCAATTCCTGTGCCTGGTTGTATATTAAAATCCTTAACTCCTTAACTGCTGAAGGATGCAGCGATTTTCTCCAGGAAATCTGTCTTTCTATATTTTAACAAAAGGTACTAGAAGAGAAAGGCTGAAAAAAGATGCAGCTCCCCACATACCTCGCTTTACTAAAGAGTGGATAACATGGTGAATCACTGCACTACTTTTTTTAGTAGTGAAGACCTGGATTAAAATTCAGTGTAAGAGACAGATAAGATAGGCAAAGTCAGACTCTTCATAGTCTTTAGTAATTTACACATTTTTTTTATATGCTGCTCTTTTAAATTTTGTCTGGGGCAAGTGGGAACCAGTATATAGCTAAGCAAGGCATATTGACATTAGGTTTACTTTTTCAATTATCTTTCAAAGCCTTCTTGGAAGTAGTTCAAAAGGCTGCCTGAGATCCACAAACTAGAATTTGAAAAAGAAGTATTTGCCCTTTTCACAGAATGTCTTCTTGGTTCAGCAGCCTCAGAACTGGAGCTGTATGGCAGGAATTGTGACAGTCTCACACTGAAGAATAGTCTCAAAACACATACAGACCAACAGCTGGAATACTCGAAACCATAATCACCTGAATTTCCCTTGTCCCTTTTGCATGTATCAGGGATTCAACTCTGCCTAGCTAGACTAATGTGACCCTAAATATGCGGATGGACAGTTAGCCTTTCTGAAGCAGCTGAAGAGAGGTGATCTCTTTCTTCATGCTGACGCTAATTGCCTATACCTGCAAAAAACTGTAAGAGACACAAAGTATTATTTTTCTTAGGGAAATTTCCTTTCTAAGGAAGTTAGTCATATAAAATAATTATTATTATTTTTAAATCCAGTATGAGTCGAGGGAGTGACCTGATTACACATTTCCTGGAAAAGGCCATTGGTGACGTACCATTGACTAACGAAAACTCACCAGTTAAAAGTAGCTCTTTTCTGTTAACTATTTGAAAAGGCAAGAGTATTTTAGAAATACAGGTCTTTGACGTTCCCTTGTTCTTTCTTTTTTAACCTCCCCGTAATGAGTCTGTTTACATCATTAGTAGCTACAGATTTATGGCCCGGATTGGAAAATACTAAATTATTCTGATATAACAAAACAAGCAAAACCAAAGCCTGCTCACCATCCTGTTGCCAGTAATGCAGCTATGCAGCTAATGTAGCATTAAGCTGTGCAGCTTAATGCTACAACTTAAAATGCAGGAAGGAAGAAGAGAAGCACAAAAGAGGCACAACAAGCATGACAGCAGAACAGTCAGATTTCCCCTGAAAGTGAGGATGATGCCACTGGTGAGTGGCAGGCCTCAAAGATCTCTGTAGTCCCTGCCTGAGGGTTAAGGACGGAGTTGTGTGCCTGTATGAAGAAATCTGGGCAGGAAAGAGAAGAGTGGTAGGATTGAACTTCTGTATTCCATCACTCCTAATTCAGGTTTCGCTAGCATTTGTTAAGCCAATGTTCAGGAAATCTGGGAGTGGATGAGCCAGAACTTCTAAATACCATTTTAGCTGTTATGTCTAAAACTCTGGGAATTGTGTTGCTTATGCTCAGAAGAGCATGACTTGTGACTGCAATTTGTTCAACTCAAAATGACCTCCAAGCCTTACTGGAAGTCAACTTAAAAAAGAAATAAGAATTCCCCCCTCCCCTCCTTCGCTTCCCCAAAGAGATTTTACAGTTTTAAAATCATCGTCATGCAACATTTTGTTTTGAGTTTAACCCCAGCAATATCAACACGACAGAGTTATGCAAACAAGGAAATTTCCATGGGCTGAATTGCACAATTTCAAGAAACAATCTGAGTTATTAAACAAACGTGAGTGCCGATGCCTTAGCATTGAAGGGCTGTGCACTCTCTGTAGCTGTTGGAGCAGAGAGAATAAATATACCTTTCTTCTTCCCTGTTCATTGACTGAACACACACAAGTGGGTATGAACAGTACCTGGCTAAGTGTTTGTGTGCAGTGCCAAACCACAGGGGTTGTTCGGAGGGCTAGTGCACGAGACTGACTGTTCAGTCAAAGTCGTAGCGCAAAGGGGGAGATACGAGCAACGCCGCTGTGGGTGTGAAAGCTATGCAATGAGAGTCTAAAGTGTTTCCTAGTGCGTTACAGATTTTCCTTTCTAATTCCAGAGGATTCTGTATGGTCTGTGATGACAGCTAGCTCTAGGTTATAATAAGAATTTCCAACTCCAACACAAAGAGTTCTGTGAAAGGTGCAGCACAGACATCAATCCAGCAATTTCAGCTTTCAGTGACATGCTGGACTTAAATCAAATAACCTTATATTCTCACCTCGCAACCTGGAGCGTGCCCACCAAGCTATATTCTAGGTGTGCTCCCATAAATGAACTACTAGGTTGCATTGTTTACCAGTATTTCCACTGTATTGGGCCCTGTCATGCATGTTATGCCTGTAAGGGCAGAATACCTTTTTGGTCTCCCAGTACTATGGCTTTTATTATTACAAGAGTGCTTAGCCATAGCAGGGATGAGTCTTAGAGAAATTAAGATAATTAAGTGATTGAGGTAAGTAAAAACTCAGCACCAACCTCTGGCTTTGCCTGAATGAAAACCAAAACCAGTAATGGCCATGACCAAATTGATCTAGGATACGTAAGGTGTATAGCTGTCAGACAAGTGAGATTCTAGAAGAGACATCCAGCAGGATTAGTGGCTCAAGCAATCTAAGCAGCTGATGGAGCTGGTACTATTTTAAACAGGATTACTGTGGAGAGGATTCAATTTGGGGATACTTTCTGAAGTGTGATCCACTTAGAGCTCCCTTCTAAACCAATGCCTTGTGGCCTTATAGCTGTGTGTGCTACTCACACAAATCTGGAATTCTTGGTGAGGTCTTCCAAGTCAAGATTTGCTAGGGTGCCTGAGATGTGTGCAAAACCAGACAGACATCGACTTTCCTATGGTTATCACATGCCTCAAAACCCCTGTCCCACGCAGACTGTAGGTGTGTGTATTTGCGGAGGGCATTAATGTTGAGACCGAGAAGGTGAGAGAGAGGTGAAATGAGTAAAGGGATTACATCTAGAGTTAGGGAATTACAGAATAGGTGTTTTCTGTGAAACCAAGAGGGGAATGTAGCAAGGTACCTCCAGTCTGCTCTGTGAAAAAAGCCCACCACCAGGGATCCAGGCGTAAGTTGCCTGTGTCAGGGCCGAGGAGTGGCATACTTGACATCATGTGACTTACAAACGTGTGCAAGGCACATTATTCCGCAGCAGAAGTTGATCTTCTGGAGGCTTAGTCAATGAATATGAATGAATCGATATACTCTTACGTTTTATTGGGTGATAATCAACTGCTGAGACTCATCAGCAGAATGACGGATGTGGTTTCTTTATCTGACTGTCAAACAGAGAGTTTATGTGTCATTCTTCACTTACGTGAGTTTGCCCAAGGCTTGCATTATTGGTAAAAACTGTCCCATTTGCTGTATTTAATGATCTACAGGTTATCAAGCCTCCCGCAATCCTTTACTGCCTCTGACACTTTATTGCATGATGCTACTTACTTTCCCTACCTAGAAAAAGGTCCTTTGCAAGGATAAACACATTAATTTTTAGAAAATATTTTGAAATCTGCTGATGAAAGGTGCTCCTTTCCACTATCTCCAGATTATTGGCAATAATTCTGTCTGAAGAGGATGGAAGAATAGGGAATATGGGTCAAAAGGCAGTGCAAATTAGAAGTTTATCTAACAGGCCTGTGAAGTGAAAGAGCTGCGACCATTTGAGGGAGGGTAACTGAATGAAGGAGATGATGTTTATACTGAGCAATGCTGAGAGAGGCTGGTGCCCCATAATACCTTATCTCACCCCATCTATGCTTCCAAAGTCTGCCCTAGATGGATGGCAAGTCTGTAGCATGCGACAAAATCTCGGAAGAGCATAGAGAGCAAACAAACTGTGATCCAGGGAGATCTGTCTTCATTTGTGGTTCTCAGGACTTCTAACAGTATCCACATCATTGTTGACAGCTTAATTCTGCTCCATGGTCCATCCCCCAATTGGTCACAAGAATCTGTGTACACTGATAAGGATGATGGCTGCATTTTGGAAGGTGTTCTGGTTCAATTACTGTAAGTGGGACAAGTTGGCTTTAGGGTTTTTTTACTTCCAGTGGTCCATGCGCATGCTGAGAACTTCAGAAAGAACAGCTCTGACATTGTTTCCTGTGTGGGATTTTGTTGCAAACTTCTCTTCAAGCACGTTAAAACAAATGCAGATTTTGTATTTTCCACAGGGTTTCTGTAGTATGAAAGACAATGTAATCTTAATTTGTTTGAAGAACCACTGATTTGACTGTGTTTGATGTAAAGGTGGTTTCGATCTTACTGATCTCATTTCAGAAGGATGGCAATTGAGCAGATCTGCAGCAATGCAGAACTTGTGAGAAAGGTAAAAGGAGAATTAAACTTCGATATGTGAAATCAGTACCAATACTTATCTTTTGGCTTATTTTAAAGCCTTGACATGTATTACTTCTTTTTTGTTACCTCGCATTATTGGTAGTTTATTTATCTGGGTGGATTCTGTTAATCATAGATTTCCAACTGTTTACTTGTAGGTAGATATGAAAATTACTATTAAACATGTAAGTATAAAGATAGGACTATTAAAAGTAAGTAACTGTCTTTGAAAAGCCAAGTTCCTTGGCAGTGCCACAGAGGTGTCATCAACTTTAGCAGACTGACTGAGTTAGGAAAGGCATAAAGTTGTTGCTACTTGAAGGCTATCTGTTTTTTTTTAAGTGAGACTCAAAGAATCAGTCCAGTAATGCACAAAAATTTCAAGCTTGAGTAAGCCATTGTAGGTGGAGGACATAAGCTTTTCATAGTCCAGGTATCTTCAAGAGTTTTAGAAAACAATGAAGCAGTGTTTCTGGGGTTGGTTCAGAGCAAATATTTCCAGTCTGCTCCTTCCCATGAGGCTCTCTAGTGTTCTTAAGGTTACAGGAAATCAGGAAGTTCAGTCTGGGTCTATTACTCCTGTGGCCCTGGTTGTCCTGGATCAGGTCCTGCTTGATCATATTCCGTGCTTTTTGTGAGAGAAACAAGGTACTGAAACTGGAATCTCCTTTTCAGAGATAATAAGGAAGATAGATGAGGAAATCTCAGGCTGCACTGAAGGAATTGTACCAGTGAGATGATCCATGTCCTCGGATTCTAAGCCTCTCTGACAGGCAGGGACACTGAAGAACTTCAGCTGGATAAGCTCTGGTTGCAAGACCTGAAGCTGCTTCTTGAACAACTTTTTCTGACTATCACTTTCCCCCCTCTCCTCCCATACTACTGAACACACTGGAATTCAAATGTATTTTGAAGATGGGGTTCCTTGTGCCTTAGTCCTCCTATCTGTTAGGGTTTGGGTTTTTTAAACTTTTTTATTCTGTTCTTATTGGTCTAGGCTTTGTTTGGTCAGCACCACACCAACTCCACTTCTCCAAAACTCACAAGATGACCTAGCAGATGGGGTATAAACCCCATGTAATTGTATATCACAGATCCACTAAACATCAGTTTTTATTCCAGTCATGGATCAGTCTCGGGGGAGAAGTAGGGGAGGGAGGGCAGTGAGCAGGGAGAACAAGCTGGCTCAGAGGAATGCTAATAGATTTGGTTTGAATCCAAATCATGCTAGCAGTGGTCATAAATAAACACTTGGTGGTGATTCAGTGGCTTCTGTTAAATGAATGGATGGTCTCTGTCCTGTCCTCAGTGAAGAACTGTCCATGCACATCCATCCCACATCATTACACCAACTGTAGGTGTAGCCATGAGCTCAGAGCTATTCTGCCAGGCCTGGGGGAATCAGAGGGGTGCTCACAGCTCAAGATGGGCTCTTCATGTCAGGGTTAGCCCATGGCTGAGGCAAAGTTACAGAGAGCTTTTCTCTAGTCTACACGGGAAAGGCCTTGTTGATTACGCCACGCTTCAGAGTTGATGCTTCATGCTTTCCCACACCACTGACTTCCCTACTGATGCAGAAGTGTCATGGAAAGCGATAGAGAAAACTTAACTGAATGGTACAGCATCAGAAGGGGGAGGGAAGCCAAGAAAAACCCACTTGTCAGCTGAACAAATTAAAAAGTTAGGAAACTCAGCATTTTGTCAGTTACTTCACCCCCCAGCATTTTGTTCACAGTTTGGACTTTAATCACCAACAACAATAAACAAAACATGTACACAATGTAAAACAATGCGTAAAACAATAATAACAAAACATGTACAAGGAGTCCAACCATCAACTATCATAATTCTCTTCATCACAGCAAGACACCCTTCAGCAAATAACCACTAAGAGCCTCTTTTGTGAATAAATTGTTTGGTATGCTGAAGGCAATTTGTCTGACATTATTTTTGCAGGATTAAGGAGTCAAAGACCTTGACAACATGCTAATTGTCTATACCTGGCATAGAGGCAATATTAAAGCCTTTATAATATTCCACACCATTGACAAAAGTAGCATTCACAGGAGATCCTTTGCTAATACAGTCCTTGATTTGGCTGCTAATAAAAGCAAGTGATGATGCTTTTCATCCCAAGATCCCCAAACACCATGTTTGCTGAGGGTTTTCCAAAACCTGTGTAATTCCCCCGAGGGAGGCGGTATTAGTGTTATTACCGTTGTCCATTTCAGAGAAAGGGAAAATTGAGGCTGCAGTTGCTCAAACTACTGTAAACCAGGGTAACGTAGTGATGCTGCTGAAAAATGCCAGCCCTGCCCTCCTGCTGCCCTGGCTGTTCTTCTCACCTGCATGCTGCCCACTGGCAAAATTTCTTTTTCCACTGTGCAAATACTCAGACAGAGAAATTCCTCTGGGTTAAAGGTAATGTTGGGAGAAAATAGTTTTGGGGTGGGTTTTTTTTTAAATTTACCCTGGGCCATTTCCTTGATCACACTGCTGGTACAGCTACTTGCATGGTAACAAGGTTTCAGGGGAGCTGTATGAAAACTGGAAGATGAGATGGGAGTAGGTAGGACTGATTGATTGTAGCAGTGCCACTTTAAACCAACCTAAAGCACTCATAAAACTGTGGCTCAAGGTACAGTTAAATAGCCTGTTTAAGGCCTTGCCCATACCACTCTTATGGCCTTCACCAGGTCAGCTTTAGTCTAGTGAGCTAGCATGCACAGGGGCTGGGTCAAATTCAGTCTTCTGCAACGAGTACAGAGCAGAGGTGTCATCAATAGTGCTAGATGCAGAATCCGGTGATCCTCATCTGTGTTCTCCAAAACAGTGACAAACGTCCTCCCCCAGCCTGATAATAGTACTTAGTCGCTTATGATGTTTTTCTCTTCTTCCTAAAACAGCTGATTTACAGGCCTGAAGCCTCTACTCCTCAAAAGTAGGAGCAGCTGGAGGAAAAAAGGACAAGGAAGCAATCTTTCCTGAAGCTATTCCCTGGCAGGGCATGATTTTCAGCTTTAGAAGGATGCATAGAGCAGAGAGAAGTCCTGTAAACATGTTCACATTTGCCAAAGCTCCTTGAGCTGTTGCCTTAGCTTAAATCTCACAGGGCACACTGACCCTGCTCCACTGCCCTCCCAGAGGAACTCGGTATTACATTGTAAATTTCACGCACACACAAAATTGAGAAAAGAACTGAGGCTGTATCAGATCTCATAAAAAACCCCAGTCTTCATTATTTCCTCCTCCTCCTTTCTGAAATACTTTTCATCTAAAAATCATGGAAGCTGCGATCATCCCCCCAAAAAGTTAGAATAAATATGACTCAAAAAGGCCCCTTGGGAAGCTGTCTCAGTGTGCTGCTGCTGTGCGATTGTAAAAGCCTTCTGCCTTGTCTCTGCAGCTGAACAGATATCAATAAAGTACACAGCTCAGAAGAAGGAGACTACCTCACTTTCTTAGAAGCATGATGGGGGATGAAAAGAAGTCAAGTGACAATAAATTCTGTGTCAACAATTTGTCTTACTATGTATCTGGCCATCATCTACTTTTCACCCACCCCCATCCCCAAATAAACTGCAGGAAAAAGCCTGCTACATTATGTTATACAGGCAAAGCCCTTGTTTCACTGCATTATAAAAGCATTGGTTGGGGCATGTATGAATGCTCTGTGCATGGGCATGTCTAACACTGAGCACAGGGTCTCAATGTTCTGACTTTGGCTGGTGACACTGGCTGAGTAATACCATATCGCACTGTGCTGGACGTTGAGGGAGACACCACACACCTAAGCCAGCGCAGGAGGTGTCCTCTGCAGCTTGTCAAAGGAAGCTCATCTGAAATTCAGGAGTTTGTATCCCTGGTGCTGGTCATTGCTTTGCAGTCAACCTCACTCATGCATCTGCCACCTAAACAAGGAGCATTATGGTTTTTAACTGCAGAGCTGACCCTTATGCTTTGGATGCTGAAGGTTCTGGCTCTTACCTTTACATGTACTACAAGGGAGGCTGTACACCTCCTCTGTCACTGTGATTTATCACCACTTCTTGGGTTAGATAAGAATAACAGCTTTTAGGAAGCAGAGAATAGGTAGCTGAGGTTATGAATTTTGAGATTGCAGCAAGGAACTTATTATCAAGTGACGTCTTTCAGTGTAACTCATCCATTGGGAGACCCAGGCCTAGGAGAGGCCGAAGAATGTGAACACTTCTAAGCCCACGTATGACTGTTGGAAGACCACTGCACTGAGCTCAGGTATTGCTGTGGGTGGGATGGTGTCAGGGAGTTAAAATAATAGGGCAAGGAGCTGTGGTGGCACCGGGCTTCTGTAGCTGCATGCTATCCATCTAGGGTTTATAGCTAGTGAAGGCTCTTTGTCAGTTTGTCACTGTCTGGAGGACAGGTCAGGAGCTGTCCTGTCTTACCTGTCTGTCCTCTCCAGCTCCTTCATTCTAAAACACATTCAAGTTCTTGGCAAAATGCTGTTAGGAGCATAGAAGACAAAGCTATAGTATTTTCCTTCTACCAGGCCTGCTTCCTCATGGTTTTCTTAGGAGGGCATGTTTTGGCGGTCACAGGCTGTAATCTCCTAGATTACTGTGCACTCTGAGAGTGCTTCTTGCAACACAACCCCTGCTCACAGCTCTAAGCACATTTAATTATGTCTCAGCTTTTGTTCCGTCTTTCAGTTTAGGGGACTGCTCTTAGAAACAGTTATGATTGTTAATAGTAAGCACTGACCATTAGGACTTCACTCTAAACACCAGGAGGCTTGTTTTTCTGAAACGGGAATGAGGTGCTGAATGAGGTCACCCTACCAATAACTCTTCTCACTTATTGATTGTCTGATGTGTGCATTTGTCAGCAGCTGATAAATAAGTGAGAAGGATTTTGCTGTGGTGTAGATCACAGCAGGCCTCAGAGTCAGTTAATAATTTTTTGCCAGTGGGAAGGAGTGAAGAGGTTATCAGTATATGCACCTAATAGATCCATGTTCTCGGTGTATAGCTGGGTATGCTGATTGAGTTCTTCAGGTCATTCACTGTGTGTGTATACATCTGCTTCACCAACTACTGGTGATTTGCAGAAATTTGTTGCAAATTTTAAATGGATTTTAAAAGATGGATCTTGATCAAATAGCCAGTCATCATCCTGACTACCTGATGCATTTCGTCTGTACTATGTGCTATGCCCACTTCAGAAACTGCAGTCATCCCCATGCTACTTTGCACTATATTTCTCTTTTTTTCTCTGTATTTATTTGCAGATGGGTGTGTTTAAGTATATATTTAAAATTCAGTGCCTTTGTGTCTCACTGTCTGAGAATGGGAGAGGAAGATAGGAAGCTGCCAATGAGGAAATAATGTCTGAAAGTTAGAAGAATGGAAATACTGAGAAGCCGAGCACATTTTGAGAGAGATGTAATGGGGAAAACAAAATCCTGCTACAAATCTAAATGTCGCTAAAAGTCTTGGAACCCTGAGTGGAAACTAACCCCAGGTACTTGCATATGTGCAAACGATCCGTATATCAAATTCCAAGTCCTCTAGGGATTGCACTGTGCCCATGGCAGATTTTTCAAAGTGCGCAAGGGTAATGACTTTTACTGGATAGGGTGTAACGCTGGCACTTTCAACATAACAAATCGTCTGGTCCAGAGAGCAAAAGATTCCAGGAAATGGTGCAATTGTATATTCAAAGTATAATAAAGAGATCACTAAAGCTTTCGTGGCATTATTAGATGTTCAGGACAATAAGTAAGCACTGAATTGACTGAAATTGTTGTCTAGCCGGCAGTTGTGGGTGCCATGGGCTGAATCTGTCTTCTAGGACAGTTCTCTGACACACTGCCTTCCTTGGATATGGGAAACATCTTTTGTAGTACCTGCTAGTTGAACTGTCTGGCACGTCTCCTTACTGCCTTGAATGGCTGAGTATTTGCAGAGCGAGCTACGGCCATCATTCTGATGTGGGTGTGTAGCTGAAGTCTAGGTGCAGTGCTGATATCTGCAGAGTCCATCAGGACTTTCTTGGTGACTCTCCAAGCAGACTTTGTCTTGCAGCAAGGTTAGCTCTAAAGTCTTTCCATTGCCTTGGGGATTTGCTGATTTTTCTTTCTTTTTCTTTTTCTTTTCTTCTTTTTCTTTTTGGAAAGATCTTCTCCAAAGCAGAACACCTCTAAAAATAGACTTGGTCTTTATTCTTAGTGATCTGTTTTCCTTAGAGACTGAAAAAAAAAAGCTTTGGCTCTGAACCTGCATGTTTGAACTCTGCTGATCTTGACTGACCTGATCTAATGTTTGATATTAGGATGTAACATTTCTGTTGGTGGCATAAAAACGTATCATTTGTTCTGCCTCAGTCTCCTACATATGCCAACAGCATCCTGGACTGCATTAGGCAGAGCCTTGCCAGCATGTTGAGGGAGGAAATCCTTCCTCTCAGCTCAGCCCTGGTGGTCCAATTCTGGGGTCCCCAGTATGAGAAAGACTCAGACTTTCTGGAGGAAGTCCAGTGAAGGGACACAAAGTTGATTAAGGGGCTGGAGCATCTAACACAGGAGGAGAGGCAGATAGAGCTGCAGCTATTTAGCCTCAAGAAGAGAAGGCTTGGAGGTTTCTTACCAGCGTCTAGAAATATTTGAATGGAAAGGGTAAAGAGGACAGAGTGAGACTCTGTACAGTGACAGTGGGGACAAACTGAAATTAACAATATTCCATTTAAACATAAAAACTTCTTTACTGGGAGTCTGATCAAACACTACAACAGGCTACGCAGAAAGGTTCTGGAATATCTGTCTTGGGAGATACTAAAAACCCAACTGGACGTGGTCCTGAACAGCCTGTTCTAGTTGACCCTGTTGTGATCAGAGGTTGAACTTGGAGGGGATTTCTGGAGATGCGTTAGCTGTTCTGTGATATGTGGAGGCTGATGAACACTGTGAAAAGCTATAAGAATTTTGTACACCACTGTAGTCTGGTACCTTGCAGGATTTATGAGGCATTGCTAGTCAGCCGGTACTCTCCAAGCTTATAGTAAGGGACTTCATGCTACTGCTGACTATTTTCCTTAGTCTGCTGGGACATTAAAGGAAACCAAGCAAAAGGAGTTTCTGAAATAGGGACAGAAGTACTTAATGGGACAGCAGTTGCTAACTGAGTTTCAGAACAGTCTTATAATAAGAAGTAGCACGGCCAGCAGGAGTAGAGAAGTGCTCATCCCTCTGTACTCAGGACTAGTGAGGCCACACCTCTGAGTACCAAGTTCAGTTTTGGGACCCTCACTATGGGAGGGACATTGAGGTGCTGGAGCACGTCCAGAGAAGTGCAAATAGGTAGGGTAAGGCATGGGTAGGAAGGGTAAGGGATCTGGAGAACAAGCCTTATGAGGAATGTCTGAGGAAACTGAGGTTGTTTAGCCTGGAGAAAAGGAGGGTCAGGGGAGACCTTATTGTTCTCTACAACTATCTGAAAGGAGGTTGTAGCGGGGCTGGGGGGGCTAGGGTGTCAACCTCTTCTTCCAAGTAACAGGAAGTAAGAGAAAATGGCCTCAAGTTGTGCCAGAGGAGGTTTAGATTGTCTGTTAGGAAAAAATTCTTCACAGAAAGGGTTATCAAATATTGGAACAGGCTGCCCAGGGAAGTGGTTGAGTCACCATCCCTGAAGGCATTTAAAAGATGTGTAGATGTAGTGCCGAGGGACATGCTTTAGGACATGGCAGTGCTAGCTTAACGGTTGGGCTTGACAATCTTAAAAGTCTCTTCCAACCAAAACAATTCTATGATTCAATGAAATTTTATGAAAACCTAGTTTACAGGATATCATGTATTCCCTTTATTTTCCTAGTTCACTGAAGTTCATTCAAGAGTTTTGTGGTTTAGATGGGATAGTAAGCTCAAACTCTCTTCCCTTGCTATTTAAGAAAAGTTATAGGCTGAAGTAATGTCAAATTGGATTTTTAAAGAATAGCGGGTCACATTTACAGAGATATTTAGGATCACAGAAAAATTCAAGTTAGAAGGCATCTCAGGAGGTGTCTACTCCCACCTCCTGCTAATATGAGGCCAGACAAGTTCCTTCAGAACTTTATCAAGTTGGGTCTTTTAAACTCCAAGGAAGGAGATTGCACTGCCCAATGCTTGAGTGTCCTCATGGTGAAAAAGATTTTTTCAGACCAAGTTTTTTGCTCTTACACTTTTCTTTTTTTGTTGAATGAAGGTAGCATAGGTGCCTTCTGGGGTTTTCAGGAGTGTATGTGCCAACATAGATACCTTACTGTCTTGGGCACATCTAAAAGTCTCCCTGTGCTCTAATCTTTATTTTGAAACATGAAAACGCATCTGAAAATCTTACCCAGTGTCTCCTGGGCTTCGTAACTTCAAGAATTTGGAAGCTTAAAATTGAAGTCTCTTCACTTTCCAAAATTTTGTCAACTTTCTTGTGTTTATGAGCAATTTGGCGGGGCTTTGATTACAAGAGGGTGTGTCTGATGAAATATAACCAAAGCATTTCTTTTTGAGCATTTCCTTCTATTAATTTTGCTGGTGTTAATAACGATGAGGTAAGTTCAGAACTAGGGCCATAACATACATGAAACTTGCACAGAGAGGAAAGATTCAGAATTCCTTTCAGGCTGCCTAGAACATTTCTAGGAAACTACATCAGCAATATGTTTTAAAAAGGCAAAGAAAACTTGTGTGTGTAATCCCAAACACATTGCACCGTGTATATCAGTCTTTATTCCAGAATAATGTTTTAGGCAGAAAAACTCACAAGTCAGCTCCAGTAGCATATATTTTTGTGTGTGACAGAGGCTAATTTGGTCATGCTTGTTACCCCAACCAGAATTGTTGGTTTGGTTTGGTTTTTTTGTTTTTCTTTTTCTGGCAGTGTTTGCCTTTGCTCTGTCCGTTTCTTGTTGTTCTTAAGAACAGATATTTGCCAAAACAAATGTATGTGAGTGATAAAAGCCAAGAGGAATGTCTGTTGGACCACAGGAAATTTCCTGTGCAGGAAGAGATCTTGGGAACTTCCTGTGGAGCAGAGCATTGTGGGTGTGTTGGCAGAAGTCCCTTTACCACAGCTGCAATTAACTAGAATAGGGTGGAACATAGTCAGCACTGCCTTTTGCAGTCATATGGTTCAAGAGCCAAGGCTGAACTAGACACTTAAAAAAACCACTGCATGAGCAAATGTTAAATCGGTCTGTATGTATGTTTGCCCATGATTACTCTTGTAACTGAAAAACAAGCAAATAAGAACAGTGCACAATTACAGGTCACTGCTTCTTATACTACCGTACCTTGTGCCTACCTTATAAACTAAATTGCTCTACATGGGACTATCCCAAGGTTTGATGCTGCTAGAAGTACTCCTCCTCAAGTTTGGTCCCACATACTTGAGAGTGAAGCGTGTGCTTGGTCCCTGCATTTTGTACACCAGGGTAGCCTGGTACCGAGCAGGATTTGTGAGACATTTCTAGTCAGCCTGTACTCTCCAACGGGGTTTTCCTGTGTCAGTACTGTCCCTGCACCTTCCTTGAGGCTTGCTGGTCGGCACTTCTCAGACAAGTTTAGATCTTCAAGCAAACCATATTTCATGTGTGGCATTAAAGCTGCTTGATGCCAGGAGCTTGTCTTGAATGCTCCAGGTGTTCAGCACGGAAGACCTTTATATTTGGACCATCTTTGGTTTTGCCTCTAGCAGACATGCATCTCTTTCCCCACCTCTCTGAGGCGACACTTGCAGGGTGCAGGGAAACTGCTTTAAGAGTGATGAGAGAAAAGCTGAGGAGGGACACAGGATGCTAACATAAAAAAACACTATAGGAAAAAGGACGGGAGAGACAACTGGATAATAAGAGGAAATGAGAGTAGTTCAAAGGGCAGAAAGAGGAGGGGAGAGAAAGTAAAAAACACCAGAAGCACGTATCTTCTAAAAAGGGAAACTGAACAGTCTGGAGAAAAATATGTACAGAGCATGATCAGATCCTACATGAGGCAAGATTGTGGGCAGGGCGTCTCAAAGCCATTATTAGGTGATGGCAAAATGAGCTTGATATGGACATTTGGCAATACATCCTGGACTGCAGTCTCAACTTCATCTGTGAAGGCAGTTGCATGCCCTCCACCTCTGTCCAGTCCTTGGCCTCACTGGAGAAGGTGCCATAGAAAAGGCCATTGAAACGGTGCTTGAGGTTGTGGTCTGTGCTCTCTGCAGCCCTTTGTTAAATGTAACATTAAGACTGTAGACTCTTCAGAGAGGTCAAACAGCAGTTGACCATAACACTTGAACTTCAGTCTTGCAAGCCCAACTTCAGCTTAATGATCCCACCCAGTGATTTTGAAGCCCCAGCCTCTTAGGTAGAGTGGTTCTCCTCACACAGTCTGGAGCCTGTGACCTAGCACTTTGCCTATGCTTCTTCTGTTTTTTTTTTCCTTACAGCTGTATGTGTACTGAGGAACTCTTTGTTTGCTTAGTAAGTGCTTCCCCACAGGAAATTTCCTGTGATGGAAAACTCTGGGGAAACTTCCTGTTAGACAAGATGCTGCAGGGGGCAGATAACGGAGGCACTCCAGCCCGCAAACCACAGCAGCTGAGGAGGCGTTGTCACCTGGTGCTTTCTGCTGGAGGATGTTGGGCAGCAGGAAGAGTCAACCACTTTCTTCAGTGATCTGGGGCAATGGGACAGGGGAACTGCTCACTGGAAAACCCAGGTCTTTACTAAAGCTGGGTGCTGCAGTTTGGTAGTGTTAAACCCAGGTCCCTGGAAGCTATGGATTAATTTTATCACAGAGGGACTCCTCATGGATTAACTAGGTCAATTTTAGTCAGGCTCTGAAGAAGGCTTGTAGTTAAGTGTCCCATTGCGAGTGGGGTTTTGAGCCACTTTGAAGCTCACAACCAGTTAAGGAAAAAGCCATTGCCTCATGGAAGAGTCCCATCTTGCAATAATGTGGCCCATCTCTTAGCAGTTGCTTTCCTGAAGGAGAGTCCTGCAGCCATACCATACAGTCCATGGCTGTTCCTAGCAGTCTGTGGAGAACTGCTTTGTATCACTTACTGGGATTTGCTCTTACACTGGTGCTGTCAAATTAACTGTTACTACAGATGGCACCCTGGGCTCTGAAAGAGACCTCTTGCCATTTTGGGCAAGGGTTATGGCTTGGCAAGACTAGAGCTTGGTGACCTCTTAGAAACTGTGGCCTGTGACTGTGCAACAGTGATTCAGTCAGTCCAAGTCTGACAGTATGAAACTCATTTGGGGAAAGCGTCCTGATGCAAGGGAGTTCTTCAGGCAAAGGCATACAATGTCAACAGTCATCACATCACCTATGTGGTTAGGTGGGACCTTGGGGAACACCGAGACCAAGAAGGTTCCTGAAAATGACCTACATCCTTCCACAACTCTTGCCATTTAGCCTCGCAATGCTTCAGATTCTTCATATATAATGTCATGATGGTGGTGCTTGTTTGTGCTCCTATTGACATCTCCTTTGTCAAGAGCAGTGATGACTGACTGTATGAGGAGGTAGGCTTCAGAGTTGTCAGTCTGTCAGCACAGAAGTGTACCTGCCCCATAAGCAATACTTTGAGCTCCCCTCTCACCAAACTACCCTTTGCTCTCCACAGTGTCCCTTTCAACTCTTGAAAATGTTTCCTCAGCCCCCTCAGCTTTCCACGCTGTCTGCTGTATTCACCAGTACCATACAATGATTTTTACAACCCCCACCCCCCAAAGTTACCGGCCCCTGGTAGCATTCCTTAAACCTTCTTTCTGGTAGTATTCTTGTCTCCGTTTGTGACCAGTTGTCTAAATATTGCCTACACAATGGGTTTGTTGTTTGCATGTATTTCTTCAGTATGTTGATTTATGCCAGGAATTCATGGCAATTTTTTACCAAAAGATGGAGAAGAGAATAATAAAGAGAGTAATAAGCATTTTGACTTGATTGCTCCTCTTTTTTCTTCAGAGCTTGTTGTCTTGAATCTGGGGAAGGCACTTCATTTGCTTCATTGCTTTTCTCTTTGTCTTATTTTAGAAATTCAGGTTGAGATTAAATTAAATTGAACTGCAAAGTCCTGGAGCAGCTTCTTTAGGTCTGCTCCCCCTAGACTAGGAAAGGCAGATGTTTTAAGCTTTTAGTTTTCAATATGGTATAATTTCAATACAACCTTCATTCAAACAGCAGTAACTGTTTCAGTTTGATTAATGGTCTTGACTCATAAATGTGTGCATGCTGGCCAGCTGGCCTAGCTAGTCAGTCCCTGGGTTGGTGAGATTGGCCAGCTGGCTGTCATTTCTTGGCTGATAGGGGACCCCAAATTACAAGTGCTGCTTCTCAGCTAAGGGGCAGACAGGAATGAGGGACTGCTTTTAGTCTCCTGGTAGGGCAAAGGAAGAGCTTCAGGGTTATATGTAGCCATCAGTGCCCATGTTGTGAGCCTACTGTGGATCACAGGCATCTGGGAAAAATGACAAGCTCTTTCTGTGTGGTGAATGGTTGCACCACTTGTTTTTCAGGTTCCCAGGCCCTTCCCATGATAAGAACTTGGGATCGATAGTTTTACAACTTCTCTATGTTTTAACTGCTGTGGCTGATGACTTCTTTGCCAGGACAGAGAACAATACATCACTGTTGAACTCTAGTGCCCTAAGATCTGGGACAGGCTGGAAAGAAGCGAGGTAGTCTCTCCTGTGTCTCTTGTGCTCTGGATACCTCTCTGCCAAGCCATGCAGCTGGAGGAGTCTGCCTGCTCACAGGCAAAAATGAGAGGAGCTCAAACTTGGGGGGCAGAAGGAAGAGCCTGGAACAAGGGGGCTGATCAAAGAGACCGATGTTGCAGACTGGCACAATGAGGAGCGTAGAGAGAAAGACATGAAGTCAAGCTAGGAGGATGGATTTCTTAATCCTGCCCTTCCTCTGCTGTCACATATATCTGCTGCACAACCTCCTGGCAAAACGAGTCAGGGTTTTATAGCAAGGTGTCTCCTGTCCTCCTGCCAGTATTGATTCCTACAACAGACAGCGTATTCCTGCTGCTATCAGTTGCTTCCGTAGCAAAAAGTGGCAAAGGTCTGTTGGTCTGATCTAAGAGTGCTAGTCCTGTTGCTGACCCATGCAGGTTTCAATATGATGCCATGGTGGAATTTCTGAGGGGTTTTTTCATCATTGCTGATACTTTAAAAACAAAGGAAAAAATTACACTCAGTGTATATATTCTGTCTTACAGCTCCTAAGGTTGTAAATATGAGGAAATGTCAGAATTAACGTTGCCTGTACATACGTTGGTCGTTCAGTCAAATGAGCTCTGCCTGTGTATTAATGCAGCATCTAGCAAAGTGGGGACTCTGGGGACTGCATGAATGACTTTACTAAATACTGATAAAGAGGAAAGAAGATAAGTCTATAGCCAGCAGAGAAGGTAGTGCAGGAGAAAGCTGTTAAGTCTGCAGAGACTCTTTGAGCACCAGTATCTCAGCATGAATAGTGCTTTTGCAGCTCACATGGACGACCTGTCCAGAGCCACAGCAGCTTTACAAACTAAGCAACGAAGCTGGTAGGGCAACGAAGCTGGTGAGAGGCCTGGAGAATAAGGCTTATGAGGATCGATTGAGGGAGTTGGGGTTGTTTAGTTTGAGGAAGAGGAGGCTGAGGGGAGACCTCATCACTCTCTAAAACTGCTTGAAAGGGCATTGCAGGGAGGTTGGTGCTGGTCTCTTCTCACGGGCAATTAGTGACAGAACAAGAGGGAATGGCTGCAAGCTGCAGCAGGGTAGGGTTAGGCTGGACATTAGGAAAAAGTTTTTCACAGAGAGAGTGGTCAGTCAGTGGAATCAGCTGCCCAGGGAGGTGGTGGAGTCACCATCCCTGACTGTGTTTAAGAGTAGATTGGATGTGGTGTTGAGGGATCTGGTGTAGGGGAGAACTTGTAGAGTAGGGCTGATGGTTGGACTTGATGATACCAAGGGTCTCTTCCAACCAAAATGATTCTATGATTCTACAGCTGGGATGAAATGGTTGGCTTGAAGTGTGTGAGAGTTTCTTCCTGGCTGCATTCAGTACATGTGGGTTTGCTAGATCAGAAGTGGTTTGTACCAAATCACATAGGAGGCCTGTGGGTGAACTTGGGTTTTTGTGGTCCCTTGACCAGTGTCTTCCTTGCTAGAAGCTTCTTCCTTCTGCAGCAATGCACAGAAGCAGAACAGCGCACACCTTCCTTTCCATTCATATTCAATGTTCCTGTGGCAAATAACTCAGCTGTTTACATGGGAAAGTAATCGTAGGAAAGTATTTATTATATTTTTAGCAGTCTGTAATGTAATTTAGCAGATGGAAAAAATGAGGAGGAGAGCCAGCTTTCTGCAGACCACCAATATGTGCTTTGCAGTCTGGAGCTGGAGAATTGGTAAGCTAAACTGAGACAGTGCAAAGGTTGCTGAACAGATGCACATACTATTAAGCTGGAAATGCACTCATGAGAAGACCTGCAGTCAAAATCACTCAAATCAAGACTAAGCTCTTCCACTGACTGTAGCAGGCTTTGGGTTAAACCCCATTAGGTCCTAAGATGTTTGGTTGGAAGATCTGCGTAGTGTGGTATGTGTCTGTAAAGTGTGTTTGTCATCCTGTGGAGGTAATTCATAAACCTCACCGTGTACTTGGACAAACTGAGTGTGCTATGCAAAGTCCAGGAAAAAAGCACTGTATTGTTCATTTAAAAAAATGTGATTTGGTATTTATAATGCTTAATAATGCACTAGGAAATCTTCCATAATATATTGTGTAAACATAATAAAGTCTTGGGGAAACTAGAGTTCAGTACAGATTGGCTATTAAATATTTTCAGTGAAGTAAAGTGAAAGAGCTCAAGGCTGCAAAAAATGATCCAACTGGCAGATTAGTAAACTGAGAATTCGCACTGTTAATTTGTAAATATAAATAGTGAAGTTCAGAAGTTAAATCATTAATAAAGCTTAGCTGTCAGTAAACTTTCTTGACATTAATTTTTAATACTATAAAAGCAGCTGTCTTTGAAGCAAAATTTTTCTCAGAAGAGGTCAATACCATAAAATCTTTACTGTTATTCCAAAGTATTCTAAGTTGAAAAAAAGCGCTTTTAGCATTTCATAACGATTCTGGAAAATTTTGCTTGCCCCAAAACCTGTTTTACCCCAAAACTCAAAGCAGACATTACAGTGAGTGTTGTGAAACCGAAGCACCAAAAAGTGGTTGCATCTTAAATGCAGTAGATGAATGCCAATGCTGAAATATGGCACTTTTTTCCCCTTTCGTTTCTTTCAGTGGATCTGATTTTGTGTATTCAAACAAACCTTATTAGGGGCTCACCAGTCTCCTGAGTGCAATTAACTTTTTTTTTTTTTTTTTAAACTTTTTCTCCTCACTCTACTGCCTGTGGAGACAAAGATGCCTATAGCAAAATCTATGATGTTACCCCATCATTTCTGGTTTTGCTTCGCTTTCACAAGCTGGAGATTTGGGAAAAATACCAATAGAGTACATCCTCTTACTGACTCTGCATAGAGATTACAATCTAAGGAAACTCTCTGGACAAAAATAACATTTCTCTCCTGCTTGTGTGCATTACCAAGCACACTAGGGTCCTGGTTTATGATTGGAACTGAAACACTACAATTATGCAGAATAATAATGCAGGCCTGTTGAATTAGATGATGAAGATCATTTGATTTCAATTAGGACAGCACCTCCTGGCCCTTCACAATGGAGCAGGGCCTCATTGTGGGAGCTGCTGTAGTTAGTGAAATAACTGTGTTCTGTCTTTCTGTACAAACAGGGCATCAGGCCCATGGATTTGTAGATACTGGGTATTTTTAAGCCACTATGAAGAACGGGGTGAGGGCTTGTGTTGTTTGCGAGAACTTCAGAATGTGACAAAACTTCAGCATAATCCTTTCTGGAAGACAAAAGTTGGAAATAAAGAGAAACCCCCTCCCAGGTTAAAAAAATATATTTAAAAAAAAAGCTTAACTAACAAAAGGACAGATTTTTCAGCCCTTTCTTTCCCTGGAAGGCAGTTATCCAAGTGAGACATTCCACTAAAATCACTGGAACTGCTTGAGAAAGTAAATGCTCACAAAAATATGGGTTCATACCCTCAGTGTCTTATTACTTCTATGTCATATTTACTGAAATTGATGTACTTTGAGATTCTTCCTTCCCGCTATCTATGAGGGTTGCTTTGCAATTTTACATGTTTCTCAGTTTTGACAATACAAGTATGAATATCACTTAGACTTTTGTTGAGAATTGCTTTTAGTGCGAAGAAATTTAAATTGTTTCGTTTAAAAAATATAATTAGGAAGCTTTCATTTAAAAGCGGAAAGAAAAGCCACAGTCATTTTGACTGAATGTGAAAGAAACCTATACAGAGAAAGCAGAATTATTTTTGCACTAACAGCACAATTGCCTTTATTTAACATTGTGCAAATAAGAATAGAGTAACCAAAATGTACAGCGGCTCTCTACAAGAAATAAAAATAAATTAGCAAGTGTATATTAGAACGAATATTGGGATTAACTACAGATATGGTTTTCCTAGGGCTTCTCTGACATATGGAGAAATGTCTGAGAACTGGTGAAGTGGAGAGAGAAAAAAAAAAAAAAAGAAGAGAAAAAA
Organism: Jacana jacana; assembly: GCA_013400555.1. Lineage (NCBI taxonomy): Eukaryota > Metazoa > Chordata > Aves > Charadriiformes > Jacanidae > Jacana > Jacana jacana. The sequence continues at coordinate 96,381 of VZTM01017876.1, read as the reverse complement.
TATATGCAAAGCCACTTGGGTAGAGTTATGCAAATGGCCTTATCAGGACAAGCAAAAGGCTTCTTCATTGTGCCTGCCAATTAGGAAATAGCAGCTACGGACATACTCAACTCCCTCTTCCTGAGGAGATGCAGCTTTAGCCTGTGATATTGGCAACCACGCCGTGAAAGGAGATTAAAAATTGTCTCCTCTTCTATGTCTTTTTAAGAGGTTGGCAGAGATGCTACATGAATCCTGGACGGGACAAACATCCTGATGGTATCCCAGTACCATTTTTTTCAATTTCATATGGATTCTAGCAAACCAAGAGAGCAAAGAAACCACTAGGCTTTGACGGAGGTACAGAAATAGCCCCAGATTTCTTTGGAGGCACTGGTGTCCTTCCATCCTGACTCCCATTCTGAAGAGAGGAGGGAAGATGAACAGTCCTGCCCAGTCGAGGTGTGCTGCTCTTTCCTTCTCTTACCTCTTATGATTGAAACCACTTGCACAGTTGGTCAAGCTAAATGGAAACACGGGAAAGCAGCATCTAATCTTACGCAGTGTTTTACACCAAAGTGTGTGAGGATTCATGAAGTATTTTAATAATTAACACAAAAGGAAGATGTTTAAAATGAGTAACATGAACCTTCTGATACTCTGGGAATATTTTCTCTCCCTTTTGATGCCTTACATTCTACTCTTAGTGCTGCAGCTAAATTGTCAAGATTACCACCAGTTTCCCCAGGAGATGCAGATGTGCCTTCAGGATTGAAAGCCAGTGTTTCTAGAACCTTGAGCAGGCATTATCCGATCACCAGTTTAACATTTGGGAGAGAAAAATAGGTTCTTGGTCCACATGATGTGTTTATGATGATTTTTCCTAGCTGGGGTTTGCCTGGAGGCAGCTGAAGGGTATGGTCAGATGAATGGATTAGCTGAAGGGTTAAGCTCTGGTTTGGGTGCACACCCTGAGGGTGCATCCAGTGTGTTAATGCTGCTTTATTCAAGTTGATGGTTCCTAGACTTAAAATGTAACCATATGAGTGGCATTACTTAAGCAAGAGGGCAAAGATTGAAAAACCACTGTGATCTTTTTGAGGGTTAAAGCAGAGCAGCATGCAAAGATAAGAATCCAAACATGTTGTCTTTCTCTCATTATCCCCATGGTGAGAGAAGAATGTCCTGGTTAGAAGAACAGGATTTAGTGGAGGCTAGTAGTTGGCAGAAACCTGTGCCTAGGAGCAGCCTGGGTGCAGGGTTGTGGGACCAACCAGCCTGGTGGGAAGCCACAGAGGGAAGCATTCCTCAGCACCCAACAAAAGCTCTGAGCCTTGAAGGTCCTTCTTGTTGCATGGAGATGCAGGCTGTGCAAAAAAATGATCAACTTGGGCCTCAAAATGATCAATGAACTGAAGTAGAGAGAGAAGTAGAAAGAGAGCTGTGCTCCTTCTGTCCCAGTCAAGGTCAACGCTGCATCCACCACTGTGAACAGGACAGTCTGGGGTCTGTGTTCATGTAGGTATCTTTGACAAAACCAAAAACAACAGAAAAGGAACTAGGTCTCAAGAAATGCTGGTACTTCATGTGCAGCTTTGGGCCAGATTCTCTGCTGATTTGCCCTCTGCCATGCAAATCCCTTTTCTGGACACAAAACTGAAGAGACACCAATGTGCCCACAAACACGGAAAAATCTTCGGTGTGCATTGTCTTGGACTCATTGTCTTTACTAATGCATGTCTCAGCCTATTCTTCTAGATCCATGCTTTGTTGTTACGTTTTCAAAGTCTTTTTTTCTTCAAAGCTAGTTCCTATATGGAGTTTTTAATGCCCCTTACTGAGAGCAACCTGTTTCCCAGTATCGTTTCTCCAGGTTAGCAATTGTAACTGCTGCAAGAATGCCATTTAGCAGTGAAGGGGAGGCAGTGAAGCGACACTTGTTCTGCATGCCAGCCCTTCTCTTACACACAGGCTCACTTATAGTTCTGGGAGGGAAGGGGGAAAAACAGAGTAACAGTGCTGTGATTTTTTATTTTTTGTTTTGTTCAACACATGCTGTTCACTCCTTGTTTTCTTTCTGATAACACCAAGGTATTTACGTTCAAACAAAAGACTCCTGGCCGAATCAGCCTCCTCCTCCTCCTACCTGATTCCGTCAGCAGAGTTGCAAAAGCATGACTGTGACAGCGCAAAATGAATATGGGTGAGGTTGGGCTGACAAAAGCAATCTCCTCTTCACACGGTATGCTCACCTCAGGGGTAGTGGGGGGAAGAGGAAGTCTAGAAAAAGTTCAAAATGAGGCAGCAACAAAACATCTTGTTAAAAATTAATCACGGTGCTTTCTTTTCAGAGTTAATCTTCAAGTAAAGTAGTGTTTCAGGACCTAGATTAACAAATCTGGTCAGAGCAGGGAAGAGACAACATTGACAATTAGGACCAACCTAACAGTTGCCCATTCCAGCTGCTTCACGGGAAGGTACAAGAAAGAAATGCTATAATTTATTAAGGAATCAACTGGCCCACAAATAAACCTTTTTCTGAATTTCCATTGTTTGGTTATCCAAACACCTGAACAACAAGGGTGTAAATCTTTTCTGAAATTGCATCCATGTCCTCAGAAACTCTACACGGTGTCAAACACCGAGGACTGTGTTTTCATGAACATACAGTATTTGAGTCCATATGCTCTATGTTTATTATCTGCCAGAGTGGTGTGAGACATCTAGAGTCTGCAGATTTTTTTCAGGGCTTCACGGGAAAATTTTTGGCACTTTGCATTCCCTAATGTCATTTTGTGTGAAATTGCTGAAGAAGACTTCTCCCCTACCCCCGCCAAATTGACAATGTGCCCATGTCTGCATTTCTGTACCATGCTGTCAGTGCTAAGCCAGTTGACCCCAGCCATGTGAAAGAAACAAAATCCCATTAATAAGCAAAGCATTTAAGAAAAGTAATTTTCCACTTGTAGCTTTTTAAGAAGAAAGTAAAGACCTGGAATGTCAACTTGCTTTGCACTGACAATGTGCATCTATCAGCTTAATAATTTCTGTAACGTGGGAATTACAAAACGGGCATGAAGGGATAAGTTGGGGCAGGGCAACCTGAAACGTTAGGTTAGAAGGTATCCGTTCTTCAAAACATAGTTCGGTATCCTTCCTTAATATGCATGTTCACTTTCTATCTTTCTTTTTACTTCTCAAGTCTGTCTCCCTACTCGCCCCACTCCCTGCCATCTCCTGCTCATACACAGGCACACTTTGATCCACAGCTTGAGAGGTTTATAAGCTGTGCGCTCCTGTGGCAGTCTGGCTTCGAGTGCTCTAGTTACCAAGAAACTTCCCTTCCTCTGATCTAATACTAAACAGTATTTCCAAAAATTGGTGTTGCTGGTACAGTTGGCCAAAACAGCTTTCATGAGTACTTAATTTGTGAGACAAAGTCGACTTAACCAATGAGGATACCTAGGCAAGCGTTTCTTAGTAGGACAGAAGATACAGCATCAGGGATGACCAAGTTCAGACAAGTCCAGGCACATTACCATTAGGTCCAAATGGTGGATTTTATAAAATATGCTCCATCTTGTGCAAGTTGGTTGGGAATCAGTCTTCCCAGGAGAGCGGAAACTTGAGATGATTTGGAAGTTACAATACAAAAGAATGAAGCTAAACTGGTTTGGACTTTGTAAAGTAAGCAAGTCTTGAACATTGGAAGAACAGTAAAGAAAGTATTACTTTCTAGAGACACCTCTGTTGCTTTCCTGACTTCAACATACTTGTGATTGAGTTTTTGTGTATAGAAGTGGTGTGTGAACAGATACACCCAGAAATCTGGATTTCTGGAACAGATAAGATACATAATTTGACAAGTGCCCTTCACAGAGCTGGATTAAATTTGCCAAAATCTAGGGGAGCACTACTATGAAAATTTTAATTAGAGGAGTTGATGAAAAAGTATTTCAACTACATTTTCACAGTATCCAATTACTAAAGAGCGTTGTGGGGATTCCAGTAATTTCAATTGGTTCCCAGGGGGACCAGCATTGTATGCACACCATCATACTGTTCACTTTGCTTGTACATAGAATCCCTTCCCTGTCCTCTCTGTTTGTATTGTAATGTCCTCCAGGCAGGGACTCCTCCTTATTCAGGGTTTTGTACTGCCTGGCACAACTGTCAGCCGTGTAAAGAAGTCATTAGATAATACTAAATATTTCTGACAGGTGATATCATTTGATTTGCTTTCACAGTACTTAATTTAAGATAAATGAGGTTACTACCCCTTACCCCTTCAAGGAGGCGCCACTGTTAGTGGCACCGAGAGGGGTAGCTTTCTCAACCCACTCTGCTGTTGCAGCTCCAGAGCCGATCGATTCCACCTCAGCTCTGGGACTCCCAGCTGCAGCACGCAATGCCCCTCCCAAGAGAGAAAGGTCCCTTTTCTCCCAGCACATCTGCAATTGTTTATTGGCAATAGTAAGCACAGGGATGGCCATCAGTCCCGTGGGAAAGGAAAGGTGGGAAGAAGGACAGCACAAGATGGCTTCACTGATGTTGAGGTCACTAGGTGTCTGTAACTAGCATCATAGGTTTACAGAGTACTAAAAATTGTGAATCTGTGATGGTATCAATTACACATAGTTACTAGGTGTTCAGTCTCTCTCACAGCTTTACCTTTGCAAGAAACCCAAAAAGCAGGATGAGACAGAACCTCCTTGTGAATTATCTCCTCCATTTGTTTTCCTTTTCATTCAAAGCTTGAACCTCTACTGGAAATGCGTAGGTAAATTATTCGCCTTTATTGACATTGCAGTAATTTTTCCAGCCCTGGAAGCAAGCCTTTCTCAGTGACATCATCAAGATTAAACTCAAGCAATACAGTGAGCCCATGCATTTGCATGTGACATGACATGTTCTGTAACAATATTAGCTGAAGCCTTTCCTCCCTTCTCTGTTACCAGATCCAGCTGTTACTCTTTTTGCAATACGCCACCTCCCTGCCAGTTGTGTTGACCTATTAGTGCAGTTGTGGTTTTAATCAGCTCAGAGAGCTGACCTGGCAGAAACCAGTGTGGATATATACTTCAATGCAGATTATCTCTCTCATCAAGATCACAGCGTAGCTCCTCCACCAATTGCATTGGCACCTTGAAGGGGTGGCCAGAAAAGAATACTGTTAGCACTGTCACTGAACACTATATATTGTCTGAGCTGTGGCCCAAAAGCAGCTGGTTTGAAGGTGATTATAGACATCCCAGCACTGAGATGAAAATTACCATCTTTGTCCTGGCTCCTTCTTACCAGACAGAATAATAGAAAGGGATTCCAGTATATCCAGTTCAGGAGGGAGGTTATTTCCCTCATGCACAGGGCTACATCAAGGCACTGGTGAAGCTGAAGGGGAGAATAAGTGTATATTTCTGAGAGCTGAGGCTCTCACAGAGCATGTATCTGTGCTGCAGTCAGAGGTGAGTCGGTGTCACAGATGCCCCAGAATTTGCTGAAACCATAGTACCCACAGATCTCAGCATGAACTGGCTACCATGGTGTCAGGCAGGCTGTGGTGAACATGCAACAAATGCTCAAGCCCTTGTTGTGGCTGGCACCTCAGGGAGCTATCTCAGAGAGCACCCCAGGGATGACTGCAAGTGCTGCAGCCATGCCTCTGACTGCAGGATGCACATGTCTTTTGAGACGCACAGCACAGCATCCTAGCTCCAATCTGACAAGCTCTAAAGCAGGATCTTGCCTGCTGTCCCAGTTAATAAAGTTGATTTCTCATTCCTTGGGCAACGTTTTTAAGTGTTCCCAAATAGAAGCAATGCCTCAACTTCTTAAGACTAGCACAGAAGTAAGCGAAAGTGGAATCTCCTTCTCTGGAGAAGGAGGTTCAAAACCTGCCTGGAGGCATTCCTGTGCGACGTGATCTAGGTGTTCCTGCTCCAGCAAGGGGATTGGACTAGGTGATCTTTCAAGGTCCCTTCCAATCCCTGAGATTCTGTGATTCTGTGAAAGCCAGTTTTTGGGGAGGTCTAATATGGGAAGTTAGTGAGTGTGCTGAGTAGCTGCAGAACAAGCAGGAGTTAAATGCTGGAGAGGAAGCAATTCTCAAGCTGCAGCAAAGATAATCATGATAATTTATCATCTGATAATCAAAGAGCACACACTTAATTTGTTCTCATTATCAATGTATTTCAAGCTCAAGTACCTTAGTACAAGAAGCCTTTCTATGCACAAGTTGCACTGGAAGGGCAGAGATAACGAGCCCCATGCAAATGCAGTGCAGTTAACTTCTCTTGTATGGGTGATGTGTTGTAGTGCAGTTTGGAGTCCATCTCAGTGGCCTCCATCTCCCTCTGGATGTGGAAAAGGACCCCCAGCATCTAGAGCTGTTGTTTTAAGCACTCGACCTTTTTCTAGGACAGCAGTCTCTTCTTGGAGAAATGACTGACAGTTTGTAAGAGCTGCAGGGATTTGTTTCATTAAGGAACCATGAAGAAATGAAGCTAAATCTGGAGTTTTTAACCATGTCAGAACTCTGCTTTGTGACATCTTGGGAGCAGGAAGTGTCTGCCGCATGCCAAGAGTGGGCTTTTACCTCCAGAGCCCAAGATGTAGTTCAGAAGAGGAGAGTATGGCGTGCAGTCTCCAGAGCTGTAATTTGCACTATTTCCCCCAGTTATTCAATATTTAATGTCACCTGAAGGCAGGTCTTTGCATAAAGCACAGAAGAACTCGTATACTGTTGGATTGAAGCAGGCTTGTATAGCCCTCCTGGATTAGGAGTCTGAAGGAGAACACCTGCATAAGCAAGGGACAGAGATCCAAAAGGAATCAGTTACATTAGAAGTACGACCATGCTTTTACCACATGCTGGTGGTAAAATTTTCTCAACACTGATTTGCTTAATGGTTACAGGCGAAGTAAGCCATGGTTGTGGCTATGCTGCCAAAATCTGCTTTTACAGTAGCAGCACAAGTGTAGCTGCAGCTCGCAAGGCTTGGAGCCCCAGTGCAGAGGAAGCCAACAGATGACATCTTGCTGTCATGGCGTAGACTGTTCTGTAGTGGAGCTGGCCTCACGTTCCCTGGAAACAGCCTGGAAAACATGCTCTTTGTGTACAGGCTCCCCCCTCCCCAGCTCTCACAATCACAGTTGAGTTAGGAAACAAAGTCCCAGCCAAAATTCCTCAAGGGAAAGGGACCCAACTTCTTCAGGATGTGAGCCTCTGAGAACAAAATCTCCTTGTGAGAAGAAAGCAGCTTCTTAACACAGGAGGATTACAATGTCTTGCTATGTTGTTGGTGGTGGTTTGTTGGCATGTGAAACTGAGATTTCAAAAGTTTCCACTTGATTCAGCTGTACAAAAAGGGCTTCCTAACCTCTCTCTTCCGAAATGGCAGAATCACGTATAAATTTGCAGCCACTGGAAGACTGAGATGACCTAGCTGATGATAGGCTAAAATGATAAATTGTTAAAAGGAACCATCTTGATTTTAGCAGCCGTATTCATTGCAGCTAGCAACTATTTCTTCAGGTTTTCATGTCTTTCTGGAGCATTGATCAGGTACCTAAAACTGGAGCTTTCAGTTCCATCACCAGCATTACTTCCACGTACTGTAAGCATGGTAATAATCTGAGCACTCCTGTCCACTGTACAGCAATTAGACAGCAGGCAAAAGCCTTAAGTAAAACCATATGTACATCAAGACTACCAAGATCAATTTATTTCTAATTACTTACAAATCTTCAACACCCCAGCCAGGGATCAAGGTCATATTGTGTTAAAAGAAAGAAACAATGTATTAAGAGTTCATTTTAATACAGAGAGGTTTTTTAACCTTAAAACTACTGTTGCCAAGATGCAGCAAGTAAGTGGGAAGGAAAACTAGGTGTTAAGGATGTAAAGATACTCTGCATTTCTCCAGTTGTAAAGAGAAGTAGAATATAGTTCCTGGATTCAATCCCTTCTAGAACAGATTCAGTGTATGGGCAGGTGTCCAGTGACTTTGTGCCTCACACCTATAAGACAGATATAACAATCTAATCTGTCTGCATCTGAAAGGCACTCTGGAGTGTAAATGTGCAAGTATTACTAATAGTGGTATCAGCAGTGGCCGTATCCAGTACAGGAAAACTGTAGACAATGTTTGTTAGACCTGAATTTTCACCTGGATTAAAGTAAATTGGTTTGAAACAATAAAGAGTTGCTGAGAAGAAAATCTACGTTGTTGTAATCTCCTTGACTTCTGCTTGCAAAACTGCTTGCTTCTGGCAGCGTGGTCTTTTGAGCTAACTAACCTGTGCCATTGTCAGGGCTCAGCTAGTTTTGCTAAAGATGTAGTTTGTGCACATACAAGGAAAAAAGCAACAGAGGATATTTCTTTCAGCTCCTTTTGGAAGGGAGCACTAGGAAAGCAATGTCTGCTCCATGGAAAATAGCCAAAAATTGGTTGAGAAGAAGTCAGGAGTGGATTAAGACTATAACTGGGAGCAGATCCAAGCCAACATTTCCCCATTCCCCATCCCCCTGCCAGCTGCTTGTGTTGCAGAAGCTGCTTGGTAGGAATCCCATGGTCACCTGCCCTGCGATAGGCACAACATGGGCAAAGAGAGGGATCATCTGGGACCCAAGCAAGTTCTTTCCTGAGTGTAGCAAGGGCAGTAGCAGCTGAACAGCCGTAGTCAGCTGAACGGTGTTGTGCTGCCTGCAACTCACTGACTCACTGTGAGGGCTCTGGCCTCCTCTGAATGTGGTGCCCAGATGCAAAAAGCCAGCCTTCTCCTTGTCTGGAAGGCTTTGCAAACAACACGAAAGGAAGCTGGAGCTGTTCTGCACAGTTCTTGAAAGCTCTTGGACATGGCTCATGGAATGAGTGCCTAGAAAACAGGCTGGTCTTTTCATCACCTCTGTGGTTGCTTGCTTCTTTGGCTGGTAGCTTTTCCCTTCCAGAACTTCAAGCCCTGGGCACTTCAGCACGTGTACCAGCACCGTTTATTTAGACTGCTTTGCCCCATCCTGGGTGAATTCTCTTTTCAGGCCACAAGCTGCTGGTCGGCAGCAGGTAGACTGCTCCAACATTGTAACATTTTTTGTGACTGATCCCAAAATGGGGCAGCTCACAGAGGAAAGAGGGCTACATCCTAAGGTCAGTTTTTTTTTCTGCGAGCTGACTCTGGATGATGCAGATGGAAACAGAAAAGAGAGAGGCAGCTGCTGTCGGTCAAATACCGATTTACAAGAAATGCAGCACGACTGGCCATGTTAAATGACTGGGATTGTAATTGAGGCTTTATTCTGACATCAGGTACAACTCTAAGGACTTCAGGAATTGGTCTGCCAGCGTTCAGGGACTTTTCTGTTGCTGGGGCAGGGGGTCTTAGACATTGCTGAGTAATTTTGTGTTGAGAGAGTTACTTCATTTACTAACCTGTATCTGCAAAAAGAAAAGAAAAAGAGTTTGGCTATAGAGTGAGAAAGAATATGTGTTTCATGTTGAATTCTGTAGAGCGTGGCCTTTCCTTCTTCAGTTCCCACTTACACAGACTTCAGATTTTGTGGGGCTTTTGTACCAGTGACTTCATCTGCCATCATTAATCAGCGAGCTCTCTCAGCCCAGCAAGCTAATTTAGAGTCCTGCTTGTGCATTTGATCAGCAAATGCAAACCATGTGTAATGTCAGCAGGTCAGGGGAGGTGATGGAACATGGGATTTTCACCTCAGTTCCAGAAAGGGCCGTAGTTGCTTCCAGGAAGCTAAGCTTGGCACTGGGTGTGGGGAATTGAAAAGATTTATTTCCCTGTATGAGAACTTAGAGCTTGATCATTCTAATCAAGCATTTTCCAATCAATATGTTTCTTACAGGCTTTCCAAAGGCTGCATTAGAAAAGCAATTTTATTTATTTTATGACCCTGAAGCCCTATGAGGATCTGGGTGTGTCAACTTTCCATGGTCTCTGTACTGACAGTGAGAAAAGGAGGGCTGGATCACAGGGCACCAGGCTAGCAAAGTCAGCATAGCAGAAACCCAGCCCAGTGCTTCACTAGGTTTGTTTCTGTAGACGTCTGCATACACAGAGGCCCCAGAGCAGACACAGTGCACTGACACCTGCACTTGTGCTCTACCTGTAATACCCTGTTCAACAGGACAGCAGGAGACATGAGCCTTTTATCAGATTACTACCAAAAAAGCTGTTTCGTCCTCTGTTCCCAGCAGTGTATGAAGCTTCCCAAAGCCTTGTCATCCTGATTACAGGCAGTTTCAGACCTTTTTAAAGGACACTGAAGCCTCACTGGGGTCTCTCTACTGTTCCTTATCCAACCTTTTTTTCCTTAACAGGACCTGTGAAGGTGCATTTTCAACTGCTGCCATCCACTTCCCTTGTACCAGTTTGTACTCACCTCCCAAAAACTTCTCTCTGAGGATTAGCCAGGATTAACCTTTTCCTCCTTTGCTTATCTCTGGGCCTCAAAACGGCAGAGCCAGTTCTTTCTTTACTGTAGGATGAGGCAATCCCTGTGGGCCAGCAGCAATGAATGGCCACTGCTTCTCCACTACCTGGGTCGAGTGGCACCTGCTGGAAAGAGTGCATGTCACCGCACACCAGACCTCTGTCCCCTGCTGGTGAAAGCAAGTGCACAGACCACCAGCGATACAGGGTTTATCCTGTGGAAGGGCTGCATCTTCCACACCTATGCCAATGCAAGAGCCGTCTCAGAAGGCACTTACTGAGGCTGGGGATAGCTAAGCAGGCCACAGCAATCTTTTACTGGTTTCCCTCCTCTGAGGAATTAAAAATGCTTCCTGAGAAAACAAGGTCCTTAATCTTCCTGCCTTTACCTTCCACAGCAGAGGTAGTCCTCAGGAGCTGGTGAGCACCCTGTGGGTGGGAACCTGCCACCTCTTGTAGCTATGGGGAAGGCACTTGCGATAAGAGATCGTGCGGCAGCGGCAGCAGAGATAGCATAAAATTCCTGCCTTGGGAGGACCTGAGTGCCCAGATTGGGCTTTGATTTGAAATCGCCCCCAGCGTGATCGGCACACTGCTGTGGAGCTCAGTGCTGCAGCCCTTTTTGGGGAGCAGCACATCAGGGTTTGTGCTGTCAGGTTCAAGTGTGGTATCAGAAGGGCCCAAGTCTGCGGCAACAATCAATACCAGAGCCAGAGCAGCAGAGACAGCAGCACGGGACTATTGAACCACAGTAATTTGAAGCAGCTGTGCACTGTTTTGCACTTTCGAAGCATTTCAGGTTTTACCTGGCCAAGCCCCACGACACCTTTTTGCATTTTGGTAGCCCAGCTTTCCAAATGAAGAAGTGAGATGGAAGGATGGGACTTTAAAAGTTGCTCTGGCAGAGCCTGGGAGACAGATTTGAATCTAATTCTATGTTTTTCCTCCAGGCCATGTTGCCTTTACACAGAAATGAAGAGAAAAACACAACCTCATGCCCCTCCTGCTTCACATATGCTATTACATGCAGAACCACATATAATGCTTTACAGATAACAAAGAAGAATTTTATTAATTAATAACAAAAAAAAAAGGGAAAGAGAGCTTCAGTTGTTAAAGAGCTAGGTGGTAGCAGACATTCAAGTCTTCTGAACTTCAACATTGTTTTCCCACTAAAGGCTCAAGAGTCAGAGCTAGCCTGCCTGATGCTGCCAGTGATGATGCATCTGTCCCTAGGTGTTTGGAAACCAGCTGCTGATTTGCATGCCCTGGCCCCTTTGCTCTTTGCCTAACTGTGCTAGGTAGCTTTCGATGTGGGAGTGAGAACAATTTGGTCTGCCCTGCAGAACGCAGGGATAAATGAGAGATGTGTCTCTGCCCCCTTCTCACCTCATCATCCTGGCTGTGCGGCAGCCGAGCGTAAGGATGAAGTGCCCAACCAAAGTGGAACAAAAAGTTAGATGAAACTTACTGTGAGTGCTGTTTCCGTCGTGTGTGCTGTTGTGTGGCTGCATCCTCATACTGAAACTAAAACGGAACAGCAGTTCTCAGTGGTACTGTACATCACACTTTGCATTGGAATTGTGTCTTCAGATTGTTCCAAAATGAGTCAAGCTGAAAACAGCCTACAGAACACTATACTTCATCTTTTAGATGTATCTGCTACGTACACCGTACATAGCAACTCATACTGTAAAAAGCATACCCTGTCTTCCAAAGCAGAGAAGGGGATGATTTTGCATGATTCAAGGTTGGCTATATCTCTTCAAAAAATGACGTCGTAACCCCACCAGAAGTTTGTGGTCAGATGCAGATATTGCTGCTTGTGTACTTCGATGTGCAGAAGGATATACTAGGTGAGGGGAGCACTCTCTTTTTCCAGCCTCAAAGCCTGACCATGCTTAAGTTTCCGAAGAGGCTCATTGTCAAAAGAAGTGAGCTCTTTTAGAGACCATCAGCTTAAACTCCTCTTCAACAGACCAATGTGTTAAAAGTGCTTGAACAAACAAGTTTACTGGCTACCTCAAGGTGTAAATTACCCCATGGGCCCTTCTTCGTTGTACTTGGTTTTGCTAAGCAAGAATAGAAAGGAACAGAGAGTGGATTTCTTCAGCAGTCCAGATGGTTATCAGCTTATGCCCTGGAGCATGAGAATTGATCACTCTCACCATTTATAAGGTATCCAGTGTAACAGGTGTTAGAAACAGGACTTCGGGTGAGGAATAAGCAACAGAAGTAGATAATCTATTAAGACACCAGTGCGCCAGCCTCCGGCATTAGAAAGGTGAGCGTGAATTTTGCTCCCTGTTTAATGCATATGAAGCTGCCAGGTTATAAACCAATCTATAAATTATTGTATTTTACTCTGCTGGAGGTGGTGCTTGGAAGCTGACAGAGGACCGACTAGAGAATATGCTGGGATCTCTGAGCGCTGTATCCTGACTGTTTACGTGGCTTTCTCTAACCTGCTTTCAGCTATTGAGCTCAAGCAGTTTTTGCCGTTGGGTTATTTTTACACTGCGCAGATAGGGAGACCAAGGTTGGGAATGCTTGCCAGATTTCAGCCAGTGGAGCAATAGCTCAGATGGGAGCAGAGCCAGGCCTGACTCCCAGGTCAAAATTCACTCTCTGAAGTCCATGGCAACGCTGGCCACCAAGAGGGCAGACTGGGAGAAAGGCAGCATCCCCTGTGTCTGATCCACACCTACAGAAAGCAGCGAAGCCTTCCCACTGATTTCAACAGTCGGTTCAGCAGGCAAAACTGTCCTCCTTTTGTAACGCAGCACTCGTTTTCCTTACTTTATTCTGCTTGGTAAATATCTTTGTTAGTTGAAGACAATGCTGTTAGCTTTCACAGGGAATAAAACTGGAGAGATAAAAGGAGCCCGTTTTCCTCCACTGTGGGCATGACAATAAAAGAAAAGATGGAGAGGGGGAAATAAGAAACAGCATCCAAAAAAAAAAGAAAAATTGTATAAGCAGGATTAATTTTTCTTTCATGGAGAGTATAGGAAAGCATTTTCAGGACCTACTGATAGCTATGTATGCTGTGCTGTAAAATCCTTTCAGCTGCAAAGCCAACCCTCTCATGCCCTTGTTTTCATAAAATCAACTGCTTCTTTTTAAGAAAGGGCAAAGAAGGTGGGATACAAGTTTATTAAATGCTGCAGTGCACATGAAAGAATCCTCTCTTGAATGGTGGTTTCAGAAGCACTTTGAACAACGCTGGTCTGCCCCCCCAGAAGAGCCTCCTGCGACTGAACTGGTTCAGCCTCGCAAAGCAATGGGCATGAAGGGTTTTTTTGCGAAACTGACTTCCCGGGAAAGTGGCAGGGCAGGGAGGGAAGGAAATGAGAGAAGAGGAAATACCCCTAGAGAAAAGCAGTTAACTTATTTTATGGCACTTTTTATCTTCCAAACACAATGTTAAGTATTTAATTATGATATCACCCCATGGGTGGAGAGATGTGGCATGTTCACCCGCTCATTTTAGTGACAGCGAAACTAAATTGAATGGCTGCTTGCTGATTCTCAGTAACTAGAAGCCAAGTGGTCCTAGGTCATACTGCTCTGGGGCTTTTCTCACAAGCTTTGGAGAAGCTGCTGAAACCCAGCAGAGACATGCTTTGCAGTGTGAACCACTGGGTCTGTTTCAGAGTTGCCAGCTCAGCACCACGTGGCTTCTCCCAGCGTATGTAGCTTATTTGGCTGTTCTGGGTATAGTGCCAATCAATCTAAAATTCTCTCTGTGTGGTACTTTTGGATTAGTTGAACTTAAAAGCAAAAATACACTGTCACCAGCACATGGGAAGCATCGATCAATGTTTATACAGGGAGAGATATATTAATTATGTTGATAATGAATAAGGGATAAGGGAGCACACACATAGAGCTCTGTCCATGTTGGCCTGATTTTTCCTGTGATGTTTTGTTTTGGTTTGTGCCTCTTCTTGTGTAATGCACAGCAGAAGTCCAGTAAGATTTCCACATGGCAGTGCTCCTTTGGGCAATTTACCACTTGCGTGGCATGGCAAAGGGGGAGGTCAAAGAAACCACACAGAAACATTTCAAGCACTCCTCAGATAGTCTTTTAAACCCTTCCATAAGTTGTGGGTCTGGCTGTGTCAAGTCTGACTTCTTTCTCGTTTAGCTGCAGTCAAAGTGTATGGTGCCCAACAGTCCGGGGTCTGGAGTGTATTTTCTGCAGGAATAACCCTATATTCACCAAAAGATGGACCTCACTGGCATTGTAGATGACGATTTACATGCTTCTGAGCAGATCCACACCTCACTCCAGGCCCTTCAAGAAGAAAGGTCCTACAGAATACTCTGACCCCAGTAACCAGACCCTAATTCAATAGGGGGAAGAGAATTTAAGTCCTTCATAAATAAATAAATGCTACTTCTTGTTTCTGTGTGGCACATTATACAGTGCTACAGGGGCAGTTGAAAGCCGATGGAAATTCTTGCTGCTGCCATGCAGACGTCCCTTCCTTAGGTCAGCTCTGACCCTTTCTCAGGCTCGATCTCAATTCTTTTTCCGACTGAGATTCAGTTCTGTATGCAGCTGTGGCTCTGGGACTTTCCAAAGCCACTGTCTGGGAATCTGGCATCGCAGGAGAATGCAATTCACTGTGTGTGACCTCTTGCTAAAGCAGAAAAAAGGGTTGCCTATCTGTTAAAGGAGTAAGAACCAAAACAAAACAGAGCGGTACAAATCTCCCAGGTTTCTTTTAGTGCTTGGTAGGAGGAGAGTAATCAGATCTCAGAGAATGTTGTGCCAGGAAGGAAATTTGTTCCCATGCACAGCATACAATCAGCCAGGTGCAATATGAGGAAGGGAGGTTCATCTTCCTCTGAAGCATAAGGTATTAGCTCCTGCCAGAGGCTGTGTACCAGAGATCTGATCAGATACGGCAAATTTTATGTTCCTATGCACAGTGTGAAGCTTTCATTTCTACGCAACCCATTGTAGCAAGTCAAACAATGAGTCATCTCATGAGGGGGAAAAGGAAAGAAAGCCTTTATCTCCCAGTGGATTGGAGATAATCTCTCTACCTGGGTATAAACAGCTCTTCACCATGCTGCCTTCTCTCCAGGGGAAGGAAACTATTTCATATTTGTCTGTAAAACAGATATTGAATTGTCACACCTCCCAAGCCTCTCTGCCTGGACCCAATAAAGGTGGCAGGCAAAAGGTCTTTGATTTTCATAGTAACTTGGTTGGGACCCTGTAAGTAAACACAGTAGACTAGGCTGTATATGCTGTAGGAGCTGTCTGGGAGAAAGGGAGTGCCAGATTCTCCTTGAAGCCTTGGAAAATCTGTGCCCAAAATGAACATACCCATTTTACTGTAAAATGACATGCCACCCTTATACAGATAGAGTTACATTGGTAATAATTTATGGCTATATGGGAAACACAAGCTAAAGCAGTGCTAAAGGTGCTACAGCCTCAGTGCTTATTTTCCTCTCCAGTGTGGGAATAGCATCTGCTAGTGTAATGGCATCAGGAGGAAGGGGTGGTGTCCGAATACAACTTTCTCAACCTTATCCTCACTGATAACCATGGCACACTGTTAGAGACGCTGTGAGAAGCAGCCCTTTTTTAGAGGCCTCAGCTACCTAGAAGAAAGTATCTCCATAGCTCTGTAACATCTGACTACTTTTCGTTATTCTTGATCAATGACAAGGGGCGTGAAGAGAGAGCATGCCTCTCTTCTGTGGAAGGATACACACCAAGGATGAATGGGACCAAAGCTTTTGCCTCCTGCCTGCTCTGCACCTCAGAAGGAGCAGCTGGAGGAAAATCACATCTCACAGTGGAAACTTGGAATGAAATAATGTCCTAGAAGCTTTTTTCAGGATGCTGAGGCAGTTCTTGTTTCTCAACATGTCCCAGATAAACCAAGGTGCCTAAACTAATGAAGTGTTTCACAGTCCAGTGCTTAGAGTTATATGACATTCCTCTCCTACACCTTCCCCTGAGACTTTGCACGTTACGTTTTGGGGAGAAAGGGGGATGATCGCCTGTATTCCCATGATTCTGTGGTTCACTGATGTTTGCCTATACTCCCATGCCTTGTCTCCATTTGGTAACACAATCATGGTCTCTCCTTGCCACAGGTTTGCAGCCCATTTACTGGAGCAGGGATGATGTGGCACAGTGGCTCAGATGGGCGGAGAAGGAGTTTTCCTTGAGGCCGATTGAGAGCAACACGTTTGAGATGAATGGCAAGGCTCTGCTGCTCCTGACCAAAGAGGACTTTCGATACAGGTCTCCTCATTCAGGTGAGGATTACTTACAGAAGCTGTGATTGAAAAGAGAGAGGAAGCTGCAATGAAATGTGGAGGAGGTCAGAGGAGGAAACTGAAACAGTCACATTGGTTGGGGAGGGACTGGGCAAGGGGAAAAGAGAGAGGACAGACACGCTTTTATGAGGCAAGTACAGAAAGGACAAGGAGGGAATGAAATCCTGATGTACTTGAGTTGTAGGCAAATTAAAATGCAATTCCAAACCCAACCCCAAATATCCAGCCTGTTTCTAGTTAAAACTCCCTGCAGAACTCCCAGAAAGCAAGCTTTTATAGCAGCACTTTGTGACTTCCAGCTCTTCCCTGAAAAGGCTTATCTTTTCACAGACCCACCTACAGCAGCAAGTTAATCAAGTGCTCTAGCCTCTTAAGAAGCCCATATTAGCATTCTGCCTCACAGTTGGCTTGGCTGACACACTGCTAAAAGTGACAGCAAAACTCCTCCCTGGGGGATCTTTCCTCTATTTTACAGCCCCTGTGGGCTTTGCTTTACTTTACCATATTCTCTCACATGGTAGAGTCCAGCCCAAGGCACGGCACAGCACAGACAGGTGTGTGAATCACACTGCCTATTGCTCAAATTATGTCTTCGTTTATTCACAAAGAAGTTTTAGAAATGTGTATGTTGCCTGCCTGTATTTATATTCCCTGTGGTCTGTCTGCTCCAGTTTTACAGTTGGAGTAAGCCTCTGCCCTCCTTTGTCAGGGGTGTTTAACTAAATGTGAGTTATTGGTTCTAAATAAGAGTTGTGAGCTTTTCTTTTGTGACCATATACGGTACTCCTGTTAAATATAAAGTCTCATAATTCAATCACCATAGTTGATCAAAGAGTTTGGACCAAGTGGTGACAGAACTGCTGTTAGAAGGCTTCCAGTGCAAGGCTCACTAGGTGCAAGAAGTACAGCTGGTGCTGCTTAGATCCAGCTGATAAACAAGCCGTGGCACTAATTCTGCATCAAGCTGCTTGATGACTCCCTTGAATGCACCCCCACAGCCATCCTTCTGCAGAATCTGCCTCACAAACTGACGCTTCTGTTTAGCATATACAAAGTTTTTTAAGCATGCCCTTCATAGCCAGGACTAATTTTGTATGGAAGGAGATGCCAAACATTAATGCCTGTTGCCAGTGTAATACAGTAGTGAAAACTGATGCCTAGAAATGTCTCTTTCTTTTTTTAATTCTTGTACACCTCATTGAATCATCTCATTAAAAATGTAGTGCTCCTCAAGGTAAAAGGAGGATTGAAAGTTGGGGATGTGGGCAAGGTCTGTAAGGGATACCTTTTGCCTCTTGTCTACAGCTCCCCTTATCATTCTGGTGCCCTGCTGCCTACAAATTATGTCCCTGCTCTTCCCCTCGTGTCCTGTAAGGGCACTTCAAATGAGTAGGATTAAATGCTTGTAGGCTGGAGATAGAGCGTTCCCAGAGAAGAGCCTCTGGCTTGCAAATCTGCACTGCATGCAGAAGGTTAAGCTCTTGCTTAGCTAAATTTGGAATGAAATAACCGAACTAAAGACTTCCTCCCTTGCTTTTTCTCTCCTTCTTGCCAGGTATCCCTCACTGATACAAGCCTTTTAGAGGATACCTGAGTCAGTCCCTAAAAACTTAGATGACTGTAGGTAAAGGGACGTTACCTCAACATTTCCCAGAAATTAACTATACGTGAAATTTAAGAACAATGAATTAATGTTTGCCACAGAGGCATTATGTTTTTCAAGAGTGTGGCTACGTAAAAGCTGTATCCTTTCCCTCATGGCTAAAGCAGGAGAACCGCATGCACTCCCCTGCAGTGGTCCTGCCAATAAAGTGGGCTCACAGCCCCACAGCTAGTCTTCTATTTGGGGCTGGCCAGCACAGGGAGACAGCAGAAGAGGGAGGCAGTGAAAAACACCATTCCCCTTCTGAACTGGCATTACTGCATCTGAGTGGTGCAGAAGCATAACTGGTTTGGTTGGTAAAAAAAAGGCAGCTGACTTTTTCACTAGTCTGTCAGGCTGAATCAAAAGAGGTACAAATTTGCTACCTTACTACTTGGAGTGTTATGGCACCTGTAACACTGGATTATGCCACTACTGCATTCAAAGATGCAAATTCTGTGGTGAAATCACTCTGTGGCCTTTCATGTACTAAACATGGAAAAGGTAACTGAGTTCTCGAGGCCTTGTTTTTAATTAGATTTTCAGGTATTGCAATCACCTTTTAAAAAAGCCCTGAAGTCACTAGTGAGGCAGTAAAAGCAACCAAGGTGCTAAAAATAAAGGAAGCTGAACTATGGAAAGCAGGATGGCTTTAACTGTTGTACGCTCAGGCACTAAACTTGCTCACAAATACAGCTCTGGCAGTTTAAAGAGACAAGGGGTGAATGGCACAAAGCTTACAATCTCGTACAAACAGCTACTAAAACATCCCCACACACTTGAAGAAACTCTCCCGGCAGATCTAAGGTGTCCTAAGTGAAACTTCACTAATTTCCTTTCTAGATAATACGTGATTGCTGCAACCCTTCTGTATTCTTCTGTAATATAAGCAGTGACAAAAAGAAGACAGCAAGTAGAACTAAAAGAGACTTCCTACCCTGTGTTGTACGTTTTCCATTTGAAATGTGCAACCAGTTACATCAGACAAAATATATAAGTACCTAGATGTGTCACATAGATGTTGGTGGAGGAAGGGGCATCAGTAAAAGATGTAATACATAAAAAGACAAAATAAGCAGTTAGTCCATTGGTCTCCTAGATATTGTGGTGCTATGTTCCACTGAGGAAAGTGATAACAATTTTGGTGGCAGGGCTGGGGGAAGTGAGGAACAGCCTGCCTTTACACCCAAAAGAAACAAGCCCATGGATCAGCTGGTGTGAGAACATGCCACCTTGGTGCAGTGCAATGCGCTGTAGACGTTTCTGTGGAAGAATGATACAGTACCAACTAACGGGCTATAATTGCCTGTACAGAGCACCAAGTCTGCTGTGTTTTGTTCAGTAGTCTGCATCATATCTGTGGTCTACTGTTGCCTGTTTTGTTGAGCTCTAGACACATTCGAATAGCTGGAAATAACTATCTTTGGGGTCCCATTTGGGCTTTTCAGGAGTCCAGCCCACGACACCAAGAGTGACATACAGAAGTTCCTAAGGCACCCTTAGCACTCAAGTGTCTCCAGGAGCTGTCACCACAGCAAAGGTGTTCAGGGTAGTTAAATATCTCGGTTCTTTTCAAGTCTTTGACTCTGTCCCAAGGTAACTTCTCAAAGTGAGAGTTCTGCCTGTGGATTTCCTAGAATGGAGGCTCTTAGTAGCACGCTGCCTCTGGCCTTGAGGCACTGGTGTTGCATGGAGAGGCTTTACAGCATCTTCTGTCTTCTCCCCCCCATAAAGACTAAATTGTTCAGTAATTAAGGGAGAGCACCGCTGTTGCTCTCTGCAACTCACTGCACAGATTATGGACTCTGCATTTAAGAATTCTGTGTCCTAAGGTGTCTATCTAAAAAGGTGAGGCTGTGATGAGAGGAGGTAGGATGTTGAATTATCTACTTCTTGGAAAGGTTTGGAGCTCTTGGATGGGGGCAGTCAGGAATCCTGAAAACAACTTTATATTGGGGTAATAAAAGCCATGTCTTGTCATTCTCCCTTTTTCCACAGTCAGACACAGAGTGTAATATGCAGGTTTTCTTTTTTTTTTCCTTTCAGGGAAGAACCTTGCAAAACAGTGAAATGTAAGATTTTACTGCAAGCATTTTGAGGTCTGAAAATAGCACGCAGGAGCCATGAATTCAAGCATCAGATGGCTAAATGAGTCTTCTCAGCAGTATGTAGGTGTTCATTTCCTTTCTTCTGCTTTTTGTCTTTCAGGTGATGTTTTGTATGAACTCCTTCAGCATATCCTGAAGCAAAGGAAAGCCCATATGCTCTTCACACCTTTCTTTCACCCTGGGAACTCTGTCCATGCTCAGCCAGAAGTCCTATTACACCAGAATCATGATGAAGGTAACTATCTCATTCTTAGGGGAGTTGCCATTATAGAGACGAGTAGGGTAAGGCTGTGAGGCATTATGTAATTTTCTTGCTCCAAAGTTACTTAAATAAAGCTACTCTCCTTCCTTTGTCTCCATAGCTTTAGAACAATCAGCTGGTCTGAGGAGTCGACTATCCGTTCTCTATTTACCTTCTGTTATTTTGTTCGGTCTCCAAGGCCTGCTGAAAAGCTATGGCAAATGCAGATTGAAAAAACACCAGAAAGTTTTATTGACCCCATTGATTTATTTATCCTTACTCCTAATTAGGTAGCCAAAATTGTTTCATGGACTTTTAGTATCCCGTAGATGCAACTAGATGCAGCTGTTTGCAGAGCAAGGGAGAAGGCAGCCTTGGAAAGAAACATCAAAGTCACTTCAACTGACAATTTGTCATCGCATCATGCCAGAGTTCCTAGCACTCAGTGCATCTTGTTGCTCAGCTTTTGAGCTGATTGAGCAATTAATGTTAAGAGAAGGGTTTTTTCTGCAGATTTTCTCTGACTTCTACTATCAGAATGACTTGCTTATGTTATTAGTTAGCCTTCTAGTATTATCCATACACACCATGGCTGTCAGAGGTGGTGAAGAAAGAACAGATACGTTTGTGGAATTGCAGATTTGGGCTTATTTTACTCATTATTAATTCAGAGCAAAATGATAAAATGCACAAATTATTTCAAGATTCAACGTGGGATTGCAAGAGTTCCAGGTATACTGTCAGACCTACCATGGCCAGCTTGAGCAAGCCAGAATCAAATGGCACCAGCAAAACTCTGAAACTAAGCCAAGAACAGGACAGCAGCAGGTGAGATAAGGACACTCCAAAGTGTTCCCACACAGCTGTGCAAATATTTCAGATTAGAAGAGGGTGCTACAGGTCAGGATGAGGTTAAATTGGCAGAGTTGTGCAAGAGACAGTTGCCTAGTGTATTATGATAGCCACTTTCCAGAGACCATTATAAACATCTTTTTTTTTTTTGCTGCAGGTTGCCGTGCACCCACAAATGCTCCCTTTCTAAATTTCAAACGTAAATACTAGCTGCCCTCTCAGACACTCCTACATTAAAGATACGGAGTGAGTTTCACTCTAGAGAGGTTTTCACAGGGATGCTGAGTTGGCGTTTCACGTGCGTCACTTAAAATTGAAGTCCTGTGCAATCTAGTCCAACCTATGCTAGAGCACAGGATGATCAAGAAACAACTTTGATTTCTTCCTCACAGTACTCTGGCTACTGGTAGTGCCACTGCGGTGCTTAGAGAGCTATGGGCTATTATTTAAGATTTTCCTTTGTAATGAAAAAAATTAGTTCTTGTTTTGCTGGGGGAAGAACTTCAAAACATGCAAAAGAAACTACACTTTGCCTGCCACAAGACTCTGAGCAATCAGAAAATCTCTGTGCCAAGAGTTTATAGGCAGGTGAATTTATTTACGTATTTCGAAATTCCTTCTTTCTTCTTCCTGTTTTACAGAGTCACTTGGGAGAAACTAGCACAACTAAGCTTGCCTTTTTCCCTCAGCCCATTGTGACAAAACTTTTTCATACACATTTATATATATAAATATTTTTATATACAATATATATTAATTTTAAAAGTCGAGTGCTATATATCAATACAGCAGCGCATTCGGACACCTTGGCATCCTACAAGCACAGCTACTGCTATCCAGAGCAGTATCCTTCCTTCAAAGGATGCTCAAACCTTAACTCATTCGAGAAGGGTCAGCTCTGCCAGGATATGCAGCTGGGACCACCTCTCCTCACAAGCTCTTCTCTTCGACCACCAGCCAGGGGAGGACAAGAGCACCATTCCGTATTTCAGGCACACAAGCCCTTCATCCCTAGCTGGAGCCAGTATGAAGTTCAATATACATGGGCAAGACTGGTGCGGGCTTAACTGAGTTCTGAAGTACGTCAGCAAGAAAAAAAAGACAAAGTGGCTGGTCCCTATGGAATAGGAAAGGGAGGTAACAGTTGTACCTGCCTGGAGCAAGGAGACATTTCACTCTGAATCAGGATCCCTTGAGTTGGAATCCAACCAGAAAGCCCAATTAAAAAAAGGAGAATGAATGTGAGAAGCAAAACTTAACCCTGCCTAGCTCACAAACTGTAACAGAGGGGTCAAGTGTTACTTTTGCACAATTCTGAGGGGTTAAACTTCATAGGTGATGGATCTTTTTTAGAATCCCTTCTTACTCTTTCCTGTTTCATTCTACTGTCTCTTTTACCTGTTTCCTAATATACTTATGATCCTGCTTCTAAATGCTTTCATTTTAAGTGAGTTGATCCATAATCAGGCGAAACCAAGATTTGCATCTAGTAGCTTCTTACTAGCTTAAGTAAAGTGGGCTTGACTGTTTGAAATCAGCTGACAGTGGTTCAGAATACCTCCAAGATTTAACTTGGCTTTGGATTGGAATCTGCCCTGTAGGCATCGGTCTCTGTCCCTGTAGAGGGATGAGCAATGGAAAGTGAATTACCTACATCTCCAGTGGTCCTTCTGAGTCAGCACTGAGTCATTTGATGGGTTGCCATACAGGAAGCTTACACTGTCATTCCCTGCACTTCTTTTATGGGTAAGCAAAGAATGCCAATCTTTGGGATTGTCATGCCAGCAATTGCTCACTCCCAGAGTGAGTGAGTGCAGCCCCACCCATCCCTGTATGGATCAGATAGGTCAGCAATTTTCCAGGGAGCTGAATTCCCTTTTCACAGCTTTCCCTTCAAGAAAAGAGTGTTGGTCACTCAGAACGAAGAGCCAGGCTGATGAGTGAATCTATTCCCGCAGGAAATTATATAGCCTATGTGCTCGACTTACAGGCATCAGATGTGCCAAGGAATGAATGTGATGAGGATTTTATTCTGTTCAGGGTCATTTGTGGCAGTAGAACTGCTTGGAGCTGAGTTTGAATTGTTTTATGGTAAACAGCAACTTCGCCCATGAGGGGATTTTTTAGTTAAGTATTTGAATAGAAAGATCTTGGAGGAAAGTGAACTCTATTGTGTATCCTTTCGTGTTTTTTCCTCTTGCTGCTTATATTTTATTGAGTTCTTTGATCTCTACCTTCTGTCTACCCCCTCCTGGTTCAGGATCACCATGGTTTGGGACCAGGCAGATAGGCCTGCTTCTGTTTGGAGCTTGACAGAGCAAGCTAATGTTTGCTGAAATATTGGTGGAAAGCCCAGCAAGGCAGTCCTTCCTGCTTTCAGGACAGCTGTTCCTCACAGCCAATGCACTTTAAATATGTAGGACTAACAATACAATATTCTGGTGTATAGATACAGGCCAAGAATGAGCACAGTGCATGTACAGGGATGGGGGTGGATGGTCAGTAGAAGATAGAACACGGTAAAATTGGGGGGTTGGTTTTCTTCCTATTGCGGCAAATGAGACTTGAAGAAAGGACAGCCACATAGGTAGGTACAGCTGTAAATTAATTCCTCTTTGATCTTCACATCATTTGGTTTATCCCACATTAGATAGCCACATTATATTTAAAGCTGTTTGGGTTTACACAAGAATGATAAATAGCTCTGGAGTTTCGTGTCCTCCAGCTGTTTCATTGTGAGTACCTTAAATAGTTCTGTGAATTCATTTTTCTTGTCTGGGACCACAAGTGTGTGAAATAAGTGTTCTGGAGTCATGTATGTTCTGTCTAAAATTTCAGGTTTTCCTGTAGACTGGTATTCTTGTATAGATGAACAGCCCATTGAGTAGGCAAAAGGGTTGGTGCTATGTCACTGCCTGGCACTACATTTTCTTAGGATTAGAGCTTTTCCTGTTCAGGCATTCCCCTGAGTAATTGCTGATCTCTCTTGATGCCTGCCTGGGATCCAGAGCAGCGGGAGCCCCTGGGTCTTCACCTCAGCAGGGTCTTCCACAAGCATCGCTGTCTTGACGGGTCAGCAAGAGGGTTGTTAAAGAGGATCTGAGCAAATGGAGTGCACAAACAGGCAGCCACAAATAAGCAGCTACTTTTTTCAGTTGCTGACATGTACCCAGCAGTTCCCTTCTCTTACCATCCAAGGCTTTCAACAAAAGCACTGATATTTGATCTTTGCTTTTCAGATAAAAAGGAGTCACTGTGCTTTGGTGGTATTTTCCTCTTTGTCAGTAATTTCCCAAGTCAAAACTGATGGCCTCAGCTAAGCTGAAAGTTTGCACTGTTTACGTCAAGTATTTTATTTTGTGAGAGGTTTGTTAGTTCATGAAGACATTTTCCTAGAGCCATGATTTATCTCCCCCCTACTGTTAAGAATCACAGCTGGGGAAGTATGCTTATGCAAAAGTGATACTAGAAGTTCTCCTGCTGAAGAAATGTAAGTACTTACATGGGACAACCCATCAGTAGAGAGCAGAGACTAAATAAAACAAGGTGAAAATATTCTTATGAAGATGTTACAAGCTCTTAAAATCAAGGCAGGGATAAAATTTAGCTAGTGGGGTTTTTTAGATAACTCAGTCAATATTTCAGACTGAGCTCTACCTTGACCCAAGCTGCTACTGTCTAAAACTTACAATCCAATATTTTCCTGGAGCTATTTTCCCTTTTTATCTCTGCCCTCTACCTTTACAGTGCTCATTATGGTACAATAACAGGAACCACATGTAGAGAGAGACATGAATGTCAGGAGATAAGTTTCAAAGAATCTGCACAGAAACACAGTTAGTACAGATGAATCAGATCATACTTTCTTCACTTGTGTTCCAGTAAGCTTCTCAAAATGGGTTTTCTCTTAACACATTCCCCCAGGATCTACCTTTACAGGTTGGTGGAGGGAGATTGTTTCCATGGTACTGATTGCACTCTGTGTAGTAATAACTACCTGCATTTATATGACCTTTTTCTGGCCATCTATAGGTCACACAAATAAAAACATTTCCAAGCTGACAGCAATACCCAGTAAGCCTGACAGTTTGACAGTTAGATCCTACATCTTGATCACACTATAGGCGATCTGTTTGTTTGGTTTTTTTTCTCCACAGATAACTTTGTCCAGAGACCTTCAAGACCATCCACAGAAACAGTCCACCACAACCCCCCAACCATTGAACTGTTGCATCGTTCTAGATCACCCATCACCAACAACCACCATCCGTCACCAGATCCTGATCAGCGGCCACTGAAGTCGTCCCCTATGGACAACACTATCCGTCACCTCTCCCCAGCTGACAGGGTGCCAGGGACAAGGCATCAGCAAGAGAACAACCACCAGGAGTCCTATCATCTCTCAGTGTCCCCAGTAGAAAACAACCACTGCCCACCTACTTCTGAGGTGCTTCAGAAGCCCTCCAGCCCTCGCCTGGAAAACACCAGGGTCATCCAGCTGATGCCTAGCCCTATCATGCATCCTTTGATACTGAACCCCAGGCACTCCGATTTCAAACCACCAAGGTTGTCTGAGGATGGTCTGCACAGGGATGTAAAGCCAATCAACTTGTCCCACCGAGAAGAGTTAGCTTATATGAACCACATCATGGTGTCTGTATCGCCTCCTGAGGACCATACAATGCCAATTGGAAGAATAGCAGGTAAGTGACATTCCCTGAGCTATACACCAAAGTTGACGCTCTTCATTCATAACTAACTACGCTGTGCATGAAGAGCTTCTCGTTTCCTTTCGCTACTCTGTGACCTCAGGAGTTTACTGGCACTCTGCAAGTTTCACCACATCTGTGGTTTAGACAGTTAAATATGCTCAAAGCAGTCTCATGGCAGGTAAGCAAAGGTGCGGAGTGACTTGCTTGTGACCACAGAATGCGTAATTGGTATTGAAACATTTACATCCTGACACTCTCTGCCTCCCTGCACACCAGTAAGCCATCTGTTTCCCAAGATACCCATCTCCAAAGCCCTGTCCTGCAAAGAGATAATTTTCCAACAGTTGCATTTACGGTAGTGTCCAGTTTTCTATGGAAAGAAAAACTCCTCTGTTGGTGACCTCTGAGATAATGCAGTGTCAAGCCTGCTATTATGGAGATGACAGGACTAATGAAATAACACCTCAGAGTCCTACTTGGTAGCTTTCCTGTGCTTCTCACACTAGGATTGTCCCTTTTTACAGAAACAAGGTTGTCTTTGTCCCACGCAAACCACAGACATTGTCTGACTTTTGTTATCGTAAATAACTGACATCACAACAGCTGAATCAGGAAGCTGAGGTTACAGAAAATGTTTTCTGTACTTGAAAGGGAACTGTAAATAGATCGGGAGAGGGGAAAGGGGAATCCAACCACTTCAGAAATATGCTGAATGCCCCAGTAACCAATTTCTTTTGAGAGATGTAAATACACACCACATCCAAAAACATTCCATGCATTTATGTCAGCAGCGAGCTAACGTGATGCCCATCTCTGGTGGGTATTGCACATGTCCACAGAGGTATGTTTTAAAACACCTTGTTCTTTTTTGTCCTTACACGCCTTAAATTTTTTACAGATGTGGTGCTGCCTCAGCTTTAATGAGGAAGATTTTCTGTTTTCTTAAGTCTGACCACTTAAAATTCAAAAGGTACATATCTCACCACCTAGTCAAATACAAAGCAAAACAATGGCCATGATCCTTTCACGTAGTAGAGGGATGGGAACAGAAGTCAGTCTTCTGACATTCTTCCCTGGCTGACATTTGTCTCTCTTCTTTTGATTTTTATTACCCACACTGTTCTCAGCAAGTTAAGACATATACTTGATGTTATGGCGGAGAGGATACCTACTGGTACCTTATTCCTACCCTACTGGTTGCATCATTGGAGATTTCCTTTCCAAAAAGTACTGTTGGAAGGTCAGGGCGGTTGTTAATTTTTATTTTTCAGAAGGAAATGGTCTCCAAAAATGAAGCCTAAACTGAAAAGAATGTAAGAAAATATATGGGGATCATGGGGTGGTGTAACTTTTAAACTGAAACCCAAGAGTTTTCTTACAGAATTTGCAATCTTTGGTTTCTGCACATTGTGCACTGGGTCCAGTGACGCCAATCCAGTAACGAGTACTCTTACATTCTTCCCATCCCTATGTTGTTTGCAGGGCAACAGACCCCAATCCCATGGATAATTGGGCCTAACATGAGTGCTTGACAAATATGTGTAGCAATTTAAAACATTACATGTGGGCTATATTTGCATGTTTAGCTGCTTTTGCTTGCAGTCTTGTGGCTTTGCTTAGACCCACCAGCATAGGTGGCATGTCTTCAAGAGCTGGTGAAGTATTTCATGCCCAAAAGACCTGAGGTGTACTCAAGCGTTCAGTTCAGATGAGGGCAGTGCTTCATGGCCAAGGGTTGGGGGAATGCAGGGATGGCAGTTGCTAGCATCTTCGATTTCTACTTTCTCTTTTCCAATGTACTTCCATCAGTACCACATGTCCTTCAACTATACTTGCTGTACCAGCACAGCTAGTGCTCTTCTGGTTGGGTTGTAATGTCTCCTAAACTGCGGCTGGTCCCTATAAAGGGTTCGTGGCCAATTTAAAGCTGACAAAACCCAGATGACTACCAAAAATGTAGACAGCCCATGTTTCATACCTAGAGGCCAACTTCATTAGTTGATTGATTCAATTGATTTGCTTCAATGGCAGCCTACTTAGCCCCCCTAGAAAGAAAGTACACCGCTTCCCATACCTCACAGCCTGCAGTTTAAGTGATTTAATTTTAAGAGCATTTCTTTTTTAATCTGTTTTCCACCTCAGTGTCCATATCTTCACTGACACTGCCATAGTTAACATGGATGCTTCTGACCAAGCATGGCTTACCACTGCAAATTGAGAGATCATGAAAATTGTAACACTTGGCTCTTAAACTGCAAATATGCATCAATACAGATACATTGTTAAAAAGAGCTTTTTAAAAATCACTGTCATAGTTTCTATTTTATGGATGAGGAAGACTGCTGGGTTGGGTAACAAAAAGGTTTACCAATAGTCCGGTGCCAGAGCTAAGTGCTTATCTCTTTCCACTGGTGAGGACTGATCCTTGAGTTTCTCCTGGTTAACTATTTGCACATAGGTGATTTTCAGGGGAGATAGTGAAAAGGAGCAGCTACCAGAGAAGCCCCATGGGCTGCTGACTAAAACACTGGGCTAGGCTCCAAAACATGCTCTATTCCCAGCTCAGGTATTTTAAATTGTAAAAGGAGTTCCTCCTGGATGTAAGATACCTCACAGCCTCATAAACCTGTTGACTTGTAGGCAGAGTCTGTTTTTAAATGCAGCGTGCAATTAGTTGGTGCTGAGAAAGAAAACAATGTTTTTGCTTCCTGCTATCCACAAATACTGTGTTTTCAGGAGGTCAATCAATAGAGCTCTGGACTTCTTGTCAGACAAAATAATGATCTCTACTCACTGGCTGACTAATCTTTCCTACCTTTTTGTGTAATATCGCTTCTCAAAATATTAATTTTACTGGTAAAGCACTTCCCTTTTACAGCAAAGAATTTCAAGTTGAAGGTCTTATTCTCTTTTCCTCTAAGGCCATTTTACACTTTTCTGGCAAAGCAAAAGTCATAAAGTATCTTTATGTTACTCATTAAGGTCCCATATATTATTCATCAGTGGCTAGAGTTGATTTTAAAAATTACGTTTAGCTCTCTTCTTAACACAATGTGGACATAACTTCTTTGCTCTAACTGTCACAACTAGAGGCCATTGTGTTGGGGGGGTCCAAAGGCAGACGTGCATCCCTTGTAAATACACCAGGCAAGGGCTAAGCTAATGTAACTCTGGCATCAGTAGTCATCTAGCAATGACAGCATTTAAAAATATTAAAAATACTTCAGAAGGGGAGTTTAGCAGAGTTCTGTAATGGACAGTTTTCACCACTCAAAGCAGCAACAGTGTTTGTTGGTAGTCAGCTCCTAACTTGGACTCTAGCAAGCAAGCAGACTATCTGCCTTACTTCTACCTCTGAATCTTTTAATAGTCTGTTGTGGTGTCGTCCCCCCGCCCCACCCAGCTCACCTCCAAGAATTTCACTCTGTGGGGAAAAAGAATATACTTTTCTTTTTTATTCTTGTTTTTGTTTTTGGTTTTTAAATGCAGTTGCAGTTTCAATCAAGAGTGGTGCTTGAAATAGGTCTTCTGGAGAATGGAAATTCCACCCCCTATACGTCTCTGACTGGGAAGGTTTTGTTATCAAACTTTTTAGGACTTTGATATCTCATAAAAGGTACTTCCCCAAGGTACAAGGAAAGGCAGGGGTTATTGTGTTGGCAGGCGTTCATAGTGCATCATGGCTGAGCATGTACTGCAGCCCTGGTGGAACCACAGCCACCAGAAACCCTCCCTGCAGCCATCCTGAAGTTCTGCAACCATGGCTTTCCTTGGGAGCTCTGCCCTTGGCTTCAAACAGGGAAGGTTTTCACCATGAAACTTGAATTAGGGAGAAAATGTCCTTTTTTTCAGATACACAGGTTCACCTCAGCTTCTTAGCATGAAGGGAAAGGGGAACTGACAGATCTCACCAGAAACCTGTTGGTAGCCTAAAGATACAGAAATAAGTGCAAGAGGCAGTTATGGGGTTATCTGACTGCAACAGGGTTGGTATTTGTCCTAAGTTTTGTCACATAGAAGTTGGCATTAGAAGAACATTAATCTAAGACATGCTGGAATTCACCTCACTTTGGATTCAGTCACTTCAAACTTGCTACCACAATCTTGTATATTTCTTGTGAGGGGATGTACATTGCTGAGCAAGTTCCTGGGATTTCCAGCTCCCAGTTTCTTTTGCTGTTCTAGCTCTTGGGGACTGAAAGGCTTGTTCACTAGTCCACAGCAAATGCTGGCTCTGAAACTTTGGGGTATAGATACCCCTTTACTCAAGCACTGCCCAGTACACACACTGAGCAAACAACTGCATGAGTAAGTCAGGTGCTGGAGAACAGTGGTAGGTGCAGCTGGACTCTGGTTGGAATTGGAACCCAATAAAACCCCTTAAGCTCTGGGTTCACTCTGCGTGTCTGAGGCAAACCTATCCCATTTGTACAAGCAACTTGGAAGGATGAGTATTGATGTTCCTTTGCAGAGCCCCACCCTGCCTATTGCTTTTGATTCTGCTCTGCCTCTGGTGGTGGTAGGGGAAATCTAGAGGCAGGTAAGTCTTGAGCCTGTTATTGTCTATTAGTATGCTGTTCTTATCAGCTGGGTTACCTTAGCAACTGGGCTGTATTTGACTTTATGAGCTGCCAGATTTGTTTCTTCCCCTTCAGGAGTCAGAGGAAAAGCCAGCTAGTGTTTAAACTGTTCAGAGGCACGTTGTCTACCACTGTATTGGTTTGGCCCATAAAACTATTGACTGCTGTTGGAATGAGGACAGGCAAGATTCTTGCCCTGCCGAAGTCGTGAAAGAGATCTACCTCCAGCTCTGCTTCTGACTCGCAGTCCTTCCCTCGGTGTGCCACACATCCAGAGAGTACAGGGGCGTAGCACGAACCCTGCAGATCTGTAGCAAGACATGTACAAGTGACTTCTCAGGAAAAACAGTCTGACTGCTGAAACTGAAAGTGCAGTCCCCTATTAATTAAGAGCATGTCAGCTATGAATGACTCGCGTTCTCCTGAAATCTACAGGATAGCGCTTACGATGGGTGTAGGCTATTTGCTAGCTCTGCGTGTGGGAGGTCTTCCACCCCAGAGCTCTGTAAGGATAGTAGTTTGGTTGTTTTGTGTGGGGAGAGAGGTTGGAGGGGGAACAGGACCAGGAATTCTCCTCCCCCTTTATTTGCAAAACTTAATCACTTCTCATAAACTTGCGTGGGAAGGGAAAAGACAGGAGGAGTTACTTGAGGGAATCTTTCACAAACAGTGCTTAAAAGAACTGCTAATCAACTAATACTTAATTTTTTCCTTTGGAGTAGAGCTGGAAAGCTTCTTATAAAGGAGAACAAGGAAAACAAACATAGTTATCAGGCTATTATATTCGTAACACTAAATATTTAGAGCTTAAACATCACAAGTCACCACACTTCAAAACATATAGCACCTTCATTATTGGTGTGTCTTCAACTTGTCATCGAGAAGCAGAGCCCCAGTGCCCACATTGCCTGTATTGGCTCCAGATGTGTTGATGTGACATTTACAACTGTGTCAAGTTGTAGGATAATTGTGTCTTTTAAACTGTTTTACCAGCAGAATTGTTTGTGCAAATACAGTTGGTAAAGGGTAAAAGGGGTAAAAAGCATCAACTAAGCACAACGTAGAAGTTTTGCAGTAGCTGATACTGTTAGCCATCACATAAGGGCTGCAGGTTCCTCTTCCATTTGATTTTTAGTGTTTGCAATGCAATAATTTCTATAGGCTCTATTGTGCTACAGTCCCTGCCCTAAAGAGTTTACTATCCAAACAGTCAAGGTAAATATAAAGAGAGGAAGGACACACAAAGGTGAAGTGTTTTAAAGAGTTCCAGCACTGGTCAGAAGCAGGGTTGGAAGGAGAGAACTGTACAGCACAGCAGAATAAAATCATGCATTACAGCCTGTCAGTAGACACTATCTGACCAGTCCCACAGTCAAAACTGTAGGTTAAATATACTTCCAGATTCTTGTGACTAGTTACACCTTCTGGTGTGCTATAATGCCTCACGGGTTTCAATATGCTTAAAAATCTATTAGCCAATCTGAAATTGGAACAACCAAGACCTGCACTACTGATCAGTCTGGTATTTCCCTGGTTTCATTCACCACTAAACATCTCATCGTGACAGCAACCTGAGCCAGCCATAAACTTAAGAGGCCAGCTTACACCCAGCTTTTGGCTGTGGCAGTATTTAAAGCCAGTTGTAATGTTTCTGTGACACAGCCACTTCTGTGTTGATGTTCCAATCATATCCTCCAAGCAAAGACAAAACCTGCCCAATTGTGCCCATCTACTACTGGAACAATAACCCGGGTTCTTGGACCCAAATCGGTCTTTCTGGTCTTTTATTGTGAAAGGTATGAATTGTCTGCATGTGTAAGGCAGTGAGCACAATGGGTCTCAGTAGTAAAAGCTTTAGCTTCATTTCCTCATACAGTCATTTGGTGGTTGGTAGGTGACTCTATTCCGCAGTGACAGTACTAATTTGCAAGTAGAAACCTTCTTCTAAAAGAAGGTCACCTGTGTGAACAGACATGGCCACACAGACCTGCCATGGCGCTTCATATTAGGAAACGCCTACACCAGTCAGGTTCTTTGTGTACCAGGCCCCAGGCTTACTGTCCTTACAGTGATGTGCATCACTGTTTCATTCATTACTGTTCACCCTGGTGAATTCTTATCTAAACTGAAAATTATGGGTCTATCCTTTGTAGCGGATGACCGCTGACAAACTAAGCTGTAGAGACCTTGCTTTTGGTGTGCGCTGCCTTAGAGGTAGTCTGATTTTTTAAGATGGCAGCTATCACTGCTAGTGCTATAGGAGTCTATTTATATAGATACCGGAGACTGACCACTGTCATTAGGCATGATCCCATCAGGGTTTGACAGCGTATAGTACTGACTGGTGGGCTTTTGTGAAACGCAGACTTAGGGGGCAATTGTGATGAGTTTCAGCAACTGAAGAGCTGTAAGTTACAGCATGGCAAACTACAGAAAACCCAAACAGTGGTTCACTTTATCATCCTAAGTTGTAAGTGGTGGAGGTTCAAGGCCTGCTTTCCAGGCAGTTGACCCTCCTTCCCCATAAGGCAGCAGCTCATACAGACAGAGTGGAGCCTTGAAGAACCTGGATATCTTGGTGTAGGCATAGCCTGTCACTCCCATTTGGATATAACAATGATAATGTCATTGGCCTTGTTTAATCACTTGCTCTTGCAGTCATGTACACTTTTACATTTGCAGTATATGCCACATATATTTTGAGCCCCTTGTGGAAAGCCAGACTACTATAAAGAGACTGAAGTATGGATGAGAATCAAGCTCACAGAGTTCATATTCATAGGACAAGTTTTCATTATAACCTTGAGAGTCATCTTAACATGGCATTAACAATTAATTTCAGCATGAAAGTGTGCCTTTCTTGCCAATTTAATTAATGACACTCAAGCAATAGCTATTGGAATGGCAATGCCTGGGTAGGTGGTTGCAGATTTTATGTGAAGAGTCTTGCTTTACAGCCGCCTCCATTCTGACTGCACAGTTACAGGAGCAGAAATTGCAGTCGGAGTTTGCTCTGGTCCACTCAGAGCCAGGACTGACTAAGCCATTGGAAAGCGCACTCATTTAGATTTCATCTGTCTCATTACTTTACTGGAGCACCTACATGCCATGGCTAGGCAGGTGTAGTAGCTGGGTTCAGAGAACCCTCAGCCTCCATTGGGGTCAGCAAGATGTTAAACGCTTTCTTAAAAAAAATGACCTTTTAATGAAAACAGGTCTCTTATTTTCCCGGTATTTCGCACAATTTATTCAGTCTAGAATTGTGACCAGTAATGCCTATTTTCTCCTAGAAAGCAAACTTGTATCACTTTGAACCCTTTTAGTTAAACCAGGAAAATACATCGTAGTGCTGACACTACTGTTCACTGTCTTCAGAGACAGGCCTATTTAAGTCTGGTTTTAGTATTAATCAGTCAGAAGTGGCATACAAAAGTTTGCATGATTTTCTGTTAATTTAAGTGCACACCTTTAAAGTGGTAAGACTACTGTATTCTGTCTCTGTTGAGGGAAGGGGAAGAATCACAGAATCACATCAGGGATAGTGTTAGAGTTTGGCTATGTCTAAATGTGAGATTCAGCCCCAAGAAGAGGAGGTCACAATTCAGTTTCCTGCAAGGGGCCTATCAGAACTCGCAAGTTTACAGCTTATGAAGTCCCTTCAGGAGGGGCTTCCTGGGAATACACTAGGAGCCACATCCTGCAGCCATGCTCACACCTCTCAGAGTGCTCTGGGCTTTCTAATGTAGCACAGAAATGAGGCTCTTGGGCAGTAGTCTCATACAGACAATTATTTTCTGCTGTTGTAAAAATACCCCAAAAAAACCAGAAGTCTAAACCGAAGGGTGAACTGAGCTTGCGACAGAAGATACCAGAGATTCTCACGTTGTGGAGTCAAAAATTATTACTCTTGTTGGGAATGCTGTTGCTGTAGTTAAGTCATTCCTGTCTTTGCTGCTTCCCTAAGGTACAATTCAGAAGATAAAACTTCATCCTCAGTTCTTAAATTGCCATCATTAAAGTGTTTGGCCAATTTTCTAATGTCAGGGTGGTTGTGAGGTGTTTGTAGGATGTGCATGTGAACAGGCAGAGGCTGAATTTCTCTCCCTTTTCCTAGTCATTGCCCTTTGTGAACAAAAAAGTGAGGAAAAGCCACAGGAGGAAGGTTTCTTTAGCAAGGTAAATGGAAGAGTGCTTTCTACCATTGAGGTGGAGCAGGAAGAGAACAACACTTGAAGCTAATATGGAAATACCTGTCTCTTTGGTGAGGACAGGGAGGTGAAGCAGGAGAACGGCATGAGGGAAAAAGACCTTTTTCAGTACTGTAGAGTTTAGCTTGTGAAGTCTTCATCTATCAAGCTGTCCCTGGCCCATCCATTACATATTCTTTGTGATTTGAGTGCTCTTTTCTTCAACCACATGAGAGATACAAACCTTTTGGATCCGACTTCCCTTTACAGGTTTTTAGTGCCAAAGACAGCACTTGGCCTTGTCTTGCTGTGCCACTTTTACAACCTCACAGCACAACTGTTTGCAGCATGAGAGTCTCAGGTTTCTGCTCTCCTTCTGCCTGATCTCCCACACAGCATTTGGGTACAAGACAGAAGCAACATACAACTGTTGTATTGTGCGATCTGGCAACCTCTTTCCTCAGCCCCAGCTTGAATTTACTGAGCTGAACAAACAGTTGACTGTCAAGAGGTTTCTCCACATAGAAACATTGGCTTTACTGTACTGGCTTACCATCCCGCTTCCAACATTCATGCAGCCAACAGTCGTAGAAAGAAAACTCTGTTCCCTCAGTAACCTGGATCCCTATATGGATCACCATATAGGGATGAGCAGGACTGCTCCATCTCATGATCAGGTGTTCCCTCAATCCTCAGAGCCATTTAACCCCTTAATCATGAGACTGTTACTTTTTTATTGTAGCTTTGTCTGCTAAAATAAGTATGTCATAATCCTGAAACAAATAACAGTGT
The DNA here is from genome assembly GCA_013400555.1 of Jacana jacana. Classification (NCBI taxonomy): domain Eukaryota; kingdom Metazoa; phylum Chordata; class Aves; order Charadriiformes; family Jacanidae; genus Jacana; species Jacana jacana. Next base: position 60,527 of record VZTM01017876.1, on the reverse strand, counting down.
CAGCCAGCCTCCTGAGCTTCATTTAGCAGTTAGATAGCCCATTTGGCTTCTCCAGAAAGTGGTACCTGTTGCACAGTATAGGATACGGTTAAAATACGTTTAGAGCTCATCTCCATGGCAAGCCTAAACCAGGTCAAGACTTAGGAGTTGTCTCCCAGTCTTTTTTATTTTCCATACAAGTGAATAGCCATTAAACTCGGTGATTTCTTCTTTTCCGGCAAGGGGCATGATCACGGACAGTAGGCTGAACGTCTGTGGGACCTTCTGGGCCTCTCCCTCTTTCCTCTGCTTCCTCACCTGCTCTGCCAGTGTAGTTGTGCCACCATCTTTGTGCTGGCTTTAGCATCCCTACACACAGGTTCATCTCTCAAATAGCTTAAAGCTAGCTGATGTTTTCTGCAGGGTCTGTTTTCTTCTCTTTAAGTGATTTAAGTCGGCTCATGGAGAAATCTATCAACAGAGGCAGCACAAGGCAAGCAGCAGGAGGAAGGAAGGATAAAACAGAAGGGAGACCAGGATCTCGTTCTCACAGCAGCAATGGCTAACTGAATTCTGCCAGTTCATCGTTTCGATACCATGAGCATCACCGCATTAGCTGTCCTAACCACACATTAGGTGTGTTTACGGAAACCAAAGTACCAGAGAACTTCTTGAGAAGTTCCGTTCAATAGTCTCAGTTGTGAACATTGTTTGGTTCACTGTGAACAAATGCAGCTGAAGCTCAAACCACTTTGTGAAATAAAGGGGCCCGAGCTTGGGAGAACTTGTCAGCTGGTAGAAATCACAGAACCACTTACGACAAATGATATCATGCTGGAGAAATCTTAGGCTAACCTACTCAGCAAGGGGTAAGGCCTCGGCTGATGTCAGAGGGAGTATGACAGCCTTACTTTGGCATGATTCCTTTCTCTGTGAAGCCATGTTAGTTTCCAAGTCAGTCATCAGCCAGACCGAACACATTTTATGTAATTATCTTCAGTGCAAGATGTGGGTGGGTCTCTCAAGACATTTCTGTGGTTAAAAGAGGATTTGGGTAGTTGATACATGAAGAAGGCCAGCCCTCCTTCTGAGACCTGGGCCTCACTTAAACAACAGGGGGCTCAGATTCAGTGTGTGTTTTAGGAAATATTGCAGTGCAGGGAAATGTTATATTCTGAACAAAAGAGGTCTTTTGCATGTACCTGCCTACACTGTTAACAGCATTATTTAGTCTAAGGGAGCAGCACAGATGCAAGACCTCTCACTACTCCAAGATCAAGACTACCTTGGCCAAATGATGCTAGAGAAGTAATTTGTAATGGCTAGACAAGTGTCAAAATGCTAGGAACCTAAGATCTACAATGTTTAGTTTATAGCTCATTCTGAGGTGGTGTTTAAATTCTAAGGGGTGTATGTATTGCTATCATATAGCCATTAGGAAGTATTTATATGCCAGTGTTCTTTAGGTGTCTATTCTGAAGACTGTGCCTGTACACCTAAAGGATGTCTGAAATGAAGAATCTTTAACACGTGTTTCCACTCACACAGTGTCTATTTGACTGTCACAAGCGAATCTTTATGACAATATTACAGTCTCCCCTGTTTTATAACATTACCAAAGCAGTCCTGTAAGTGTGAGCAGTAAACAGAGCTTTTCAGCCAGAAAAGAGAAATTGAATTTTACCATCCAAGAAAGAAGGCTGAGGTTTGGGCACTTCTGTCCTTTGAAAGGAGGGACTGAAACTACAGACAGCAAAGAGACAAGCTTGCTGTTTCAGTGGGGTTTAAAGCTAACACTTGCTGTTTATAGGAGAGACTTACTTCTACTCCTCAAACCCCAACCACTCTCTCTCCTCTCCCCCACCCTCTCCAGAACTGTGCAGCTGCCTATTTTTCTTGTGCCTGGTGTCAACCTGAGGCTGAGTGGGGAGGCAGCCCCCAAGGCTTTCCTCTAGCTCTGCCCTCCTCAGTACTGTACAGTACATGGCTGTCATTAGCAGGAGTGTGAAACTCCTTCCTCTTGCACATGTAGGGCAGTGCTTATGGGGGACATTTGGAGAGCCAGCTAAGTACTCTACATCTTATCGCTACCTTGTGTGTAACTGTAAAATTCCCTGTAGAAGCATTAACTGCAGGAAGAAAGTTGTAGCCATGCCTCTCCACTTGAAGGTACAGTTTGCCCTAATTCCTAGCTAATTATCTAGTTCACTCTTGCCCAGTAGGACAACTGAGAAAATGGTGGGACGTGGGAATGCCTGCCATGTTGCTGAGAGCCATTCACCACCGTCCCAATTCGGCCAGGTTCTTTGGTACTGCATCGCCGTGAAGCCTCTCAGTCCCTGCTCTCTCACTGCACCTCCAGATCGTACAAAGTTCAACCATCTGAATTCACTTTAAAAAGAAAGTACATGTGTTTGTTAGGGGGAAATGATGTTTCCTTGTGCTGCAGAGACATAGTTACTCTCTAAGTAGGCTTATTTTAGCCAAAAGGCAGGAAATTGCAGCATGCCCAAACAATTTAGGTATCAGCCCTGACTCAACTCTCCTATTGAATCTCCACACTTTTAAACTCGCTGGACCTCAGCAACATCCGTGCGCTTTCTCGTCATCACTCACTAGGCAACACACACCCCGTGGAGAGTCCCTCCATGTGATTGCTCCTTTGGAGGCTTTCTGACAGCCAAGGAAGTGAGTTAGTCTTCATGGAGTCAGTCATGCCATCCCGACTTTCCTCAAACGAGTGATTTACTCTTAAAAAGCTGCCGTCCATGTAAGAGTCCCTCTCTTCAGTTCTCCATCCTTCCTGAAAATATATATAATAATTTTAATCTTCCTGGGGGATGCAACTTGCTGTATGGCCTTCACCAGCCTCCTGTGGAGGTGTCTCTTTTCCTGGTGGAGAAGCTCCTTTTAATAGCATTTTCTAGCATTACCTCTTCTTGGGTTTTCACCAGTTTCATCAGCTGCAGTTCAGTTCAGATGGGCTCTACTATGCTTCAGATTCATTACACTCCCTAAGATATCAGGTAGTCTTTGACCTGTAGTTTCTATTGTCCTATTAAAGGTGGTTTCTACTGGCCTGATAATGGCAGATTATTTAGTGGCTGATCCTCTGTCAGCTGGGGAGACCCCTTCAGTACCTCCTATTTTTTTACCATGCGATCTGTAGAGAAAGGTACCCACAGTGTAAATCATTTGTGATTAAAAACAAAAAAAACCCTCAGAGTGCCTATGCTCAAATTCCTAAAGGTCTCCCATGTGAAATCTGAAAGGAGGCAAACTGATACAGGTACTCTGCAAACAGAGCTCATACGCTTAACTCTGCTGCCAAGCATCAGGTTGTCCATGATAACGAACGGTGTGTATGCTCATAGCTGTCAGCAGAGGTGAGAGGAAATGCAGTGAGCCTAAATCTTTTCTACAGGTGTTTAAAACTAATGATTTTTATTTCCTGCTTGCTGTGGCTTGAGATAAACTGGCCATAGCTGTCTTGATGCATGCCAGCTCATGAAATAATCACAACTCAGTCATATATCTAAATTTGCTGGTAGGCAACTGGAGCTTTTGAAGACAAGTTTTTAAGTGTTTGTAGGAGCCAAGTAGAATCTTTAGATTTTTCAAATTTCTTGTTGAAGCAAACAGATTTAGAGGTCTAAGATACTTGGGTGGTTGAGGTTTTGGGTTTTTTTTTTCTTCAAATTCCACCAGTCTATTAAATACCTCTGCAAGTCTGAGCAGCTCAGCCAGTTTAGGATATTGGATGGGGCCCTTGATCACTTGGGACTTTTCTTGTTAAGATCTCAAGATGCAGATTGAGTTCTTCTCACTTGAGAAATATTTACATTCAAGCTTAGCCTGAATCCATTCTGAAAATGAACTGAACAACATAAACCAGATCTGCACTTGAAAACTACCTCTTAGAGTCTGAAGCTCTGTTGTTAGTCCAATAATTTGCTACCCAGACATCTTGGGTGGAATGTTTTGTGCTTTCTTGTTTCTGTGAAGGAATTGACAAAAGCTCTCTACTTCACACTCTGTTATGTGCATGAAGTAATGATAGCCAATGGAAAATAGCCAAAGCCATTAGGTTCAACTAGAATTTACTTGGTAGCCACGCTGAGGTGAATGTGCAGGCCTGGCCCTGTGCGATGCACATGGCATGTGCAATTCCAGTCACCTGTTAAGGAGCCACCAGCTCCTTGAAACTCTCCCAGGGGCCGCTGTAGAAAGGTCTGTCATCCCCATCAGTAAGAGCTGTATTTATACCCTTGGACACCTTGTAGAGCATAGTTACAGCAGCACGCTACTGATAAAAATAACATTGCATATTGCAAATAATGAAGTGAAAGTAAAGTTTAGGGTAAATCATATCTCTGCAGAACTGTAAATACTAGCTATAAGTTACTATAACCAGAGTGTCTGCCCTGGGCTGCACGTTGAAGAATATGACAGAGCCAGACATTGACTTTCCTCTGCAGAAGCACCATCCCTGCAGCTGATCCCAAGGGGGGGAATGCTCCTTCCAGGCTTAGGAGTAGTGGCACCAATAAAACCAAATGACTGAAATTCAGACGTTGGGTTCCTGCAGCAGTCTCCCAATGGGGCCATACACCAACCAACCACCTCAAAGCAAACTTCCAGCACGGTCCAAAAGCACTGGCTCAACAACAGACCCACATGTCCTTCCACTTTTCCCTTCCCACTTTCTAATACATTCCTATCTTAGTCAAAAAGTGCCTCTTTTCCTTGATGAGTATCGGCTAAGTCAGTGTTTTTCTGATTTGAAACTGCTCCTATCAAGACAGACCTCTCTTGCAGTTGAGGTGGGGCCAGCCTGAGCCCACCACAGGTGTTTATCCCAGTACTGACCACTGATGGTCATGGTGAACGGATCCACTGCTGACCTAGATAGTCACAATCCCCTTTACAGTGATTTTAATGAAGGAATGGACAGAAAGAAAGCGTGGAGATCTTTGAGAAGCTCACTGATCTAAACCGGTGAATTCGGCATGAATTCTTGACATGGACTGTGCAGGTTTTGTTGTTGAAGTCATCACAGATTGTACAGGATGATAAAAGAAAAAAAAAAGGTAGTTTTTGGAATGCAGTGGTATTACCAACTCTGATGAACTGGTAAAACATGCCCTGGGGAGTCAGAGCTAGATGAATAGAGGAAAATCAAAATACTAAAAGAGACAGTTAAAGTTTTTGTTGGCTTTTTTTTTTTTTTAATTAAGATTCTTCCACTAAAAAATCATTTTCTATACAGCCTTTCATTGAAAGAGTTTGGGAATGAATTACACGTGTGTCAAAGAACCACTTACTCTCTTACTACTCTATTATCTGAGCAGCTCCCACATTATTAAAAGGCACAAACCAGTAGAGCAATATAATTCCTTTTCTTTGTTCCTTATAGATGAAGTATAGAAAATAAGGGTGGGTTTTTTTCTAATATGTGCGTGTCTAAGAGACTAAGTGTGTGTGTGTGTGATGGAGCAACTGGGGTTTGTGAATTTGTGAGAAGAAAGATGACAGAAATCAAAGTGTTAGTCAATTTTGTGGTCTTCTGCAGGCCTCCCGCCTAGTCCAGGGGAAGTGACTTGTGCCCAGAGCCACACAAAGGGGTGGCCTCAGCAGTGTTTGGCATCGCAGCCTTTAGTTGTGGCCAGCTACCTGCTTGGTATCTGCAGCCGTGGGGTAGGCAGCTGGGCTGCGTAGTTGACTCGGGGTGTGGGGAGAGGGAAAGGAAGGCGACTCTGCATCTGTGTGCCAAGAAGGGACCCATCTAGGCTGGTTGTTGGTGAATGTGTGCAGAGGAGAATTATCTTCTGTCCTGGTCCCAGCTGCAGGTACCTGATTCTGGGTGAGAAGGAGAAAGTGATCGCTGAGCAACATTTGCATCCATGGATGGAGAAAAATGGAAACAGGTTTCATTTTTTAAAATAAAACCCAGAAACATTTCAAATGGGAATGGACATTTTTTTCTGTGAAAAATGTTAATGAAAATGAGGATTTCCAGCCAAAAACTGGGACTGTGTAATTCCTTTCACGTTCCTCCTCGTGTAGATGTCACAGATGAGGGGATCATTGGGGTAGGTTTCAGCTAGAACAGAAACCTACAATTTTTGCCAGATGTCATCTCTTCAAAGCACGCTTCTTTGTTCCCTGCAGGACTGGGAGGGAGAGATTATGGTACGGGCAGTGGCAAACTAAACTCTGGGTTTAGAGAAAATACAGGTTTCAGAGATACTCTGTGCAGTTCAAAACTGGGAAATACTGTCATTAATGTTAATATCTCTTACCCTTTCAGGTGTGCTCATTAAATGTGTTATTCATACCCCTTTTCAAAAAGCATTTTACATTTCTATACTCTCCATTGTAACACCAACCAAACCCAGAGAGACAGGAACAGAAAGCCGGGCTGACCAGAATCCATTTTAGCACCTAGAAGCCAAGCGTCTTTGGTTGCCTGCCCTTCAGCCACTCTTAACAAGCCATCTCTCAGAAATGGGTTTTGCTTTCAGAGTGAAATGCAACTCTGTGGCCATCTCAGGGATCTGGACAGTTGAGCTATAAAAACTCGGCTGTTTCTGACAGCAGCAAGAACCCCCAGCTCTGTGCAATTTGCTTTCCATATTTCATAGTTGCCAGTTATTATGCCGTGCTGCGCACACACACACTGCAAGCAGGAAGTAGGAGCAGCTCAGCTCTTGGCTTCCCCGGTCTCAAGAGACTGCCATGAAACTGAAAAACACTAAACTAAAACCTAAGTATCTGTTAGACCTTTAATTAGCGACCTAAGGAGTGTTTTTGCCAAGAGGAAATTTGAATTCAATTATCCAAATAGAAAGTATTTAACCTCTCAGTCGCACTCAAGTAATTATAATACTTGGAGGTTTGTTTCAGGAACCTTAAAAAATAAAACAAAAAGCAATTTCAGAAATGATGAAAGGTGTCAAGTTTATGTCACATGGCGTATATAAAGGGAAGCTCTACCAGTGCCCAAGCTTTAGACCCCTCATGGTGGCACAGAAAGGGGCAGCCTTAAGCAGGGAGAGCAGGTTGCAGGATTCTTGAGTTCCCGACTGAAGGAGCCAGCAGCAGTATCGGGGCCAGCGGTGGTAGGTTTATGTGCATCTGTACAACAATAAAGATACAACTAAGAGCAGCAGGTCATCTCACGCAGCTTTCAACCTGCCAAAGGTGCTCAGTCAATGTCAGAAGGACTAGGATGCACCAGAAGAGGCTGTATTTTGAAGCAGCTCTGTATTTGCAAACATCAGTGGGTACCAACCAAGCCATTTGCATTTTGCGTTGCAGCTGTTGTTTCAACCCTGATCCCAACTGCCCTTTCACTGCACATCCACCCCACCAGTTTCCAGAATTAATCCCAAGGTAAAAAAAAGTCAATAATTTCTTGCTCCTCTCTTCACAGACTGTAGGTTGCTTTGGGATTATGTTTATCAGCTGCTTTCTGACAGCCGGTACGAAAATTTCATCCGATGGGAAGATAGGGAATCCAAAATATTTCGGATAGTGGATCCCAACGGGCTGGCCCGGCTGTGGGGAAACCACAAGGTAAGGAAGCAACACGGTTTTCCTCCTGTGGCACTTCACCTCTTGTAACATCACAGGATTCACTTATAGACGGGAGGAAAGCATGTGCCTATGAACTACTGCTGGACCGTTGTAATCCTTTCATTCTACTTACATCAGGAACATAAAGCATCCAGCCCCAAGCACTAAAACCTATCCTTTGTATAGAGAACCTGTTGGTTTGGTTTAAAAGCATTTAGTTGTAAATGCATTTAATTATAAAATTACAAGGAGTGCAAGAATTAACGGTCCTTCTCTCTCAAGGCGTCTTATTTCTTCCCGAAACCTGATGCTAAGAACGTTCTGGTTAGGTGTGGTCTACAAGGAGCTGTATACCACATCTCAGCAGGGGCTTTCTGTGCGTGTTCCTGCCTGCACCAGCATTCAGATTGCACACACTGTCCTGTGACAGACACCAAACGCTGCAGGATTATGCATTTCCTTTTAAGAGGGTAATTCTGCTTTCTTCCCTGGAAAGCAGTTACTGATTTTTGTAGTTTGGGGCTGAGTATGTATAGATATAACTATATGACTATATGCGTATGAGTAGTCAGCATGAATTCACACAGGGGAAATCATACGTGACCACTCTGATATCCATCTACAATTAAATTATTAGCTCCGTGAGTGCATGGAGAACGGTGGATTTAGCTTATCTTGACTTTAGAAAGGCTTTTGAGACTGTCTCCCATAAAATCCTCATAGACAAACTGATTGAGTATGACCTAGACAAGAACACAGTGAAGTAGACTGAAAACTGGCTGAACTGGTGGGCTGAAAAGGTTGTAACCAACGGCACAAAATACAGTCACCAGTGATGTTGCCACAGGAATTGATTCAGCAGACTACACTGTTGAACGTGGTCATTAGTGACCTGGATGATGAGAATTGCAGCGGCCTTTTAGCACCTAAGAAATGGGAAAGCACGCATGCTGTTTCAGGGGGCTTCCCGATGAGTGGAGTCTGGATTTTGCAGGGAAAACATTGTCCTTGTTAGTGTTTAATTGCCACAGGAGCTCTTGAAGTGGCCTCCCTTAGCAGAGCTGTTGCCTTCAGGGCCAGCAGAGGAGGCCTGCTCTTAGGGTGCATTTCAGACAGAGGGACCAGTCTCACTTAGTAAAGCCAGGTGAACACTACAGACTTCTGCCTGATCTTGGGCTGTGCCAAGCCAAACTCCTCTAACGTGGAGACTCACGGAGCAAAAGCATGCTTCTACTAGTTTGGCATGTTTTGCCCATGGCAAGGCGGCAGCTTAATACTCAGTTTTGCCAGTATAGTTGTCTCCCTGCTGGGAGTTTCTTCGCCAGCATAGTAACCAGCGCTCCTTGTACCAGAAAAATGCTCTTGATGTAAACGTAGCCTGAGGAACTGATCCTTCTGTCCCAAGTCAGTGCTATGGGAGCTGCCCACATACAGCTCTGCCACTGCCCATCACTTCTGCCTCAGCGGGGCCATACCTCAGCCACCATGCAGTGCTCTGGCTGTGGCCTCTGGGGTCAGAAGCTTCCAAAAGGAAGGGGAAGCTCTGTCATAGAAGCAGAGGTACCACCTAATGGGCTTTTGATTTAGACCTGTATAACCAGAGGAGAAACAAGGCTCTCAATCAGTGTTCTGTAAGCATTAACTAGTTAATGGAGGGGAATCCCAGAGGAACATCTTTCTTATCAGGGATTGTTGACAGATTCAATCATTAGCCACTGTTCCTACATTTTTACGAAAGGTGGTTTCATTAAGAACAGCCCTGTCACATCCCACTTGGCATGAGCATCTCCCTCCATCTGATGTCTCCTCTTGTGGTTGATGCAGCCTTTTGTTATCTGTGATCCAAGAAACTGCAGAAAACCCTCACTTTGAATTTTTGTTTTACTTCCTTGCCTCAATTGTCGTGAAAGAAAAGAGACCCATAAAAATTTGGTGATGAGGACTGGAGGGGCAGGATGGGCCTGGAAACAACAGAAGAGTGGAACATGTCATTTCTTGAACTGACTTGGTTGCTTTAGCTTGCTGTGATAGTTCTGTAACTCCTTTTGGGGCTTACAAAGGTTTGAATGAATCATCTCACCACATTTTTCCTTTTTCTTTGGAAAAAAACAGAACAGAACAAATATGACTTATGAGAAAATGTCCAGAGCCCTGCGCCACTACTACAAACTAAATATTATCCGGAAGGAGCCAGGACAAAGGCTTTTGTTCAGGTAATATTTCCTTTCCTTTGCCATTCCTCTCTAGAGACAATGAGTTTTTGAAGATGGAGGATGGAATTGTGGGGGGGATTCTTCACTGCCACAGCTGCAACACAGGTGACAGTGGGCATATATTTGTAAAAGCTGGCTAGTCCAGCGCTTCCCAGCTTTCAAAGAGAACCACACACACCAATTTACAAACATACAGGTCTGTTTCAATGATCAGTGGAATCAACAGAAGTCTTTTCAGTTGCTTCAAGTGGGCTGCACCATTGTTTAATGCACCTTAGCTAAATGGTTCATGGTCTCAGGCAAAGCACTGGAAAACCCACTCCAAATTTACTTCTCAGACACAGCTGCCAGTGTGTCTCCAGGGGAGATTTAGATGAGATGTCAGGAAAAGCTTTTTCTCCTCAAGAGTGGTCAGGCACTGGAATGGCCTGCCCAGGGAGGTGGTGGAGTCACTGTCCCTGGCGGTGCTCAAGAAACATCTGGACAAGGTGCTACAAGACATGATTTAGTAGCTTAGCGGGTAGTATAGGTGACAGGAGGACAGTTGGACTAGATGACCTTGTAGGTCCCTTCCAACCTTGCGTTTCTATGATTCTATGAAAGTAAAGCAGAGATCAGGCACCTCCTTAAGTGCCTCAGCATCACAGAAGTGATGACTTCGTCTTCAGCAGTGCTGCCTTTGAGGAAGAAGAGAGACCTGCAAGAGCTGTTCATAAAAGCTAATGCATCGGGTTGGATGATACCACCAAGAATTTAGGAAATCGTGCTTGAAACAGCGTTGAAGCAGAGAGGTGCTTGTCTAAACTTGAGTGCAGCTGGCAGAGGGCGGGAGCACTCCAGTTCTCTTCAGACAAGACCAGCAAATCCTAGTGCGTACGTCTGACCCACAGAGCACTGAACTCAGACCAAAGACTGCTTTGATGTCAGTGGTCTGGATCTAGTAATGGGCTTGGAAATTATATCAATAGGAAGGCAGTCTTGGAGTTTGTTTTCTTAAATAGCTAACAGAGCTGCATTAGCGCTCAAACTATCTACAGCTGAAAAGGTTTCTGTGAAATGTCTTGTTTGTGTCAGCTCTAAGAAGAAGACTTCGATGGGGGAAGGAGAGTGAAGGGAGGAAGGAATCGCAGGCAAAATCAACTGCATGATTTTAAATTCTTTTTGTGGAAAGTTAAAACAAAGTTGCTCCATGAGGAGCAGTACCAAGGAAGGCAGCCTGGAATTCTATGGCCTTGTGTGAAGACCGCGCTGCCCTGGAGGAACTCAGTGGTGCTTGTCAGTGAATGTGCTTATCTTGGAGCCTCTCCTGCGGTGGGGGCACAAACACAACAGGCGTCCATCTCTTCTCAACCAGGCTGCCTGTTTTCTCAAGGCTGCAGAAACTTTATACCCTTGGAGACCTCAGTTCCTCTGTCAGACTTGCCTAAAATTGACCAACAGATTCAAAGGTCACCAGGGAGCATAAAACATGAGCGTGTAAACCTCATTTCCTTCGGAAACTGGGGGAAAAAAAAACCAACAAAGCATTTTTTGCACAATTCCCAATAAAAACTTATTGACGTTGTTTTCTTAGACCTATTTATATCTGGAGAGAAAAAGAAGAACAGCTGCAAAAAATCAAGCCATTAATGGGCCTTTCTTGGCTATTTCTTTCAAGCTCAGAAATAATAGGAAATAAGACTTTATAAGTAACATGCAGGCAGTTGTCATCTGCAGATATCTGTAAAATGGAGTCAGAGAAGGGATCTTCTAATAGGTTGCCTGAGAGTCTTCTGCAACAAAAGAAGTCACAGATGCTGTTTCTTTATTGGCTTGTATTTCTCAGTTGGGTTTTGTTGGTTTTCTTTTAATTTAATCAAATGCTCTTACAAACACCCGTGCTGTTAGTGCCTCGCTTAAAAGGCAGGCCAGAAAGAATACCCGAAGTGCCGCGGTGCAGTTCACATCAGCCCATTTCCCGCTTCATTTAGGAAGCTGATCAGGCAGCAGGCAGGGAGGGCAGTGGGATCGCTCCCTGCTTCCCTTTTCTTCCTCACGCAAGGTCAGCCAGACCAGCGCAGGGTTTAAATCGGGGCACAGTCTGGCCCGTGGGCTTTGGTGTGTTTTTCCCTGCGTAGCCCAGGACTGATTCACCGCTCCTGTATGCTGGTTTTTCACCACCGTAGCACCGTTTAGATCAGCAGCGTTCTTCTAGCATACAAATGGCAGTGACACAGCAGTGAGTCACAGCCTTTTCTTTCTTTCTTTTTCTTTTTCCCTCAATGCATATGTGCACATGATTTCCAAAATTAGAAGGGGTGGCAAAAGGGTAGTTCCAGGCTGTGCTATGCGTTTGCTGAGAGACTTCAGATTTTTCAGCCCTCAGCTTTATAACCTCAGAGGCAGAAGAGGAGGCAAGTCTTGCCCATTAGCCTCGGCAGTGATTTTTCTGGGTCAGTGGCAGTAACGAGGCCGCTGTCAGTTGGTTTGGTTTTCACTGGGGCAAGGATACTGAGCATAGCATCAACCTGAAATGAAATCAGCTCCTCCGATTACCACAGTTCGTGCTGCTGAATCTTAGCTGGGACATCCTTAATGAAAGACTGGGAAATTTTGTAACACTTCCAGCATAAACATCTTTCATCCTAATTTTACCAGAAGTACTTGTGAGTTAGGAAGGTGATTTGCCTTTAAACTAGGATCTCATCCTTCCTGTGCCACTGTCTCTCCCTACACCATTACATCCAGAAAGAAAAAGCAGAGCTTTTCCGTGCCATCTCCGTGCAGCAGGACGCAAAAGCATCCTGGCAAAGATCAAGACGGCAGACTGGGTCTGCGGGCTGGTGGATGTCCTTTCCCATTTCCTCCTGCTGCCATGCCTCCCCAGGGGCAGGTTCTGTTTCTAGCCCCCTGCAGACTCACTGCATCAAGACATCAGCGCTGGGAGCCGTGGCATTCATTTACAGAGGATGCTGCTTCATTACAATTGCGCTCACTACGGTCACACAGGAAGAGACCTTCCTTGCTCGCAGTCCCTCAGCCTTTTTCTTTCAGGGCTTTTTCCATTCCCCAGAACTTGTTCTGACTTGGTCCTTGGCTTTTTCCACCACTGTTCCTTTGGTGTTTCATACTCCACTCACAAGTGCTTTTGCTTTGCAATGTGCTGGCCATAAAGGTCTTTAATGTTACTGTCACCAGAAATGAGTGTACCCGTGGCATCTGACATGAAAACAGCAAACAGTACGAGGGAGAAGAAGTAAACATTATCATGGAAAAGACTATGGAGTTTGGTTGTTCAAAAGGTGTGGAGCGGGAAAGACACCAGCAGTCTGAGGAGAAGCTGGAAAATACTAAGACATTGGGAGGATCCAGCAAAGATGATTTTGGAGCTGTGGAGCTCAGGGGGCACAACATTTGATGAAGGTAAAAGGCGAGACCGCTGGGAAATCAGCTTGTTTCTCTGTTTTGCAGGTTCATGAAGACCCCGGATGAGATTATGAGTGGCCGAACAGACCGCCTCGAGCACCTTGAATCCCAGGAACTGGATGAACAAATATACCAAGAAGATGAGTGCTGAAGGGAACTGGTGCACCGCCTCTGTGGGTCTGTGGGAGAAACATCTGCCCAGATGGCTGGCACGGTTTGGGAGGGGAAGCAGCAACACAGAAGCAGTACTTGGGGTCGCCGCTTTGCTTGAAGACCACGCAGGACCTGAAGCACCTTAACAAAACAAACTAACAGGCAGAAGTGGTGCTGTCAGAAAAGTAAAGGGGAGAAAGCCTGGACTTATGCACTACTTCACTGTCCCTACAAAGTCTCCCTTGAGTTCTTTCTTTCTTGTTGGTTTGTTTTAGCTTGGGGTTTTTTTTTGTTGGTTTTTTTTTTCCCTAATAAACATGCAGTTTGACTTTCCTTATCTCACATAGGACGACAAGACCTCAGATTATGCTTTTTGTTTTGTTTTGTTTTGTTTTGAAGGCTTTCCTATGGAAATAGAGCGCTTTTATTTTCTGTGCAAGTCTCATGTTGTAACACCCCATAAGCCAATAGCGACACAGAAGGGATATGCTCAAGGGTTCCAGTTTGCTCAGATCAATTCACATGTGCTGCCACTGGGAAATGTGTTGAAGCTACCAAAAGAATTTCCCACACATACCTGTCACATGAAGAGGAGTCACCCTTCACGTGTGGGGTGGGGTATCATCCCAAGCATAGCTGGGGCTCACCATGAGTCCTCCGAGTGGCTGTTAACTGCTGGAATACGGNCGGGAGGGAGGGAGGGCGGGCGGGGACAAATACATATACATATATGTGTGTATAGAGAGAAACGTTTCACACAGATAGATATAGATATAGATATAGATGTAACCCCCACAAAATATCCGTAATGCACAATTTCAGCTCAAAGCCTTCTATAAAAAAGCAAAGGCTGGAGCATCTGTAATTACAAAAGGGAGGGGGTATCTCTTATACCTGCTGGCAATTTGGGGGTGAAGNCAGCTTGTTTCTCTGTTTTGCAGGTTCATGAAGACCCCGGATGAGATTATGAGTGGCCGAACAGACCGCCTCGAGCACCTTGAATCCCAGGAACTGGATGAACAAATATACCAAGAAGATGAGTGCTGAAGGGAACTGGTGCACCGCCTCTGTGGGTCTGTGGGAGAAACATCTGCCCAGATGGCTGGCACGGTTTGGGAGGGGAAGCAGCAACACAGAAGCAGTACTTGGGGTCGCCGCTTTGCTTGAAGACCACGCAGGACCTGAAGCACCTTAACAAAACAAACTAACAGGCAGAAGAGGTGCTGTCAGAAAAGTAAAGGGGAGAAAGCCTGGACTTATGCACTACTTCACTGTCCCTACAAAGTCTCCCTTGAGTTCTTTCTTTCTTGTTGGTTTGTTTTAGCTTGGGGTTTTTTTTTGTTGGTTTTTTTTTTCCCTAATAAACATGCAGTTTGACTTTCCTTATCTCACATAGGACGACAAGACCTCAGATTATGCTTTTTGTTTTGTTTTGTTTTGTTTTGAAGGCTTTCCTATGGAAATAGAGCGCTTTTATTTTCTGTGCAAGTCTCATGTTGTAACACCCCATAAGCCAATAGCGACACAGAAGGGATATGCTCAAGGGTTCCAGTTTGCTCAGATCAATTCACATGTGCTGCCACTGGGAAATGTGTTGAAGCTACCAAAAGAATTTCCCACACATACCTGTCACATGAAGAGGAGTCACCCTTCACGTGTGGGGTGGGGTATCATCCCAAGCATAGCTGGGGCTCACCATGAGTCCTCCGAGTGGCTGTTAACTGCTGGAATACGGACCAAACCCAATCACCTAAGTGCTCCGGGGAGGAGAGAAATAAATGCGACAAACCTCTGCAATAGACTGATGTTGACGCTTTCCCTCCCTCTAGCAAAGAAGTGACAGGGTGGAGCGGGAGGGGGGGA
>VZTM01017876.1:18363-45177 GCA_013400555.1 Jacana jacana | reverse complement strand
AAAAAAGCAAAGGCTGGAGCATCTGTAATTACAAAAGGGAGGGGGTATCTCTTATACCTGCTGGCAATTTGGGGGTGAAGGGTGAAGGCCTGTTCCTTAACATCACAGGGAGAAAGCAGAGGGACCCACCACATGGTTTGTATTACTCAGACACCTCTCCGGGGTCATGTCGCGCTGCTGGAGAGATAGATGATTCACCAGGCTGAAAACTGATGGTAGAGAACTAGAGACCAAATAGCTATACTTGTATCTTCTAACTGATTTGGGGGGTTGTTTTGGGACTTGGGGTTGGGTTTTTTATGCCTCCTGCTACCTTCCCCCACCCGGCAGCTCCGCCTTCGAGGGAGCTTGTCTCAGCTTGCCTGTTTTTAACACGATTTAAAAGACAAGAACAAAAGAAGCCCTACAGCTGTCTTGCTTTCTTGGGTTTGGGGTTCGTTCTGGTTGCAAGGTGCCCCGTTTTTTACACCCCCCGATTTGGTTTGCTGCACTGAGGGTGCTTCACAGGAGGCAAGGAGCTGTGCCTGGTTGGTCACAGGAGGCCCAGCAGTCCTTGGTGTCCCATACAAGGGAAACTACTGGCCTTTTTCATTCCACATTGCTTGGACCACCATGTCAGGAAAGTCTGTGGTGTCCAGGTGTCCAGCAATACGTCAGCAGCGCTCCTGTTAACGGGAGGAGAACCCAGCAGCAGGAACCAGGCTTGCCAAGAGAGGTGGTGTGTATAGAGAAGCTGTGTCTGGAAGAAAGCACGTCCACACCAGTTCATTAAAAAACCAGAAAGCCTCTTTTATGGGAACATGCATACTAAAAATGGAAATAAATCAGTGGGCTCATCTAAGCCATTTCAACCAAAAGCCCAGGTACGTTCCCACGAGAGAGCTTTTGTCAGCTGTTAAACCAGCACAACGTTTGATCTTGCCACGTATTTAACAAGAGGGTTAATCTTGTCCAGGGAAAAAATGGCACCCAGCAGTGAACAGTGTCCCCTGCGTTTAAACAGAGATAATCCAGTCTCACAAGAGCCTTAATACTGAGTCACAGGTGGTAGCAGGAGCAGGTCTGTTAAGGAGGGAGGTAGGCATCATACATGGAGGAGAGATTTTTCAGAGCCAGTATCTGATGAGGAACGCCAGGGTGTGCTTCTCTCCCTAGGCTTTTCCCAGCCACAGTGTTGTATTAAATCACAGCCAATATGTCACAAGCCCCAGCACACCACCTACTCCACTTTTTCTGCCTCAAAAGAAAAGATGCAGGAATGCCATCAGAAAGATGAGCAGACAACTTGTCACCTGTCTCTGCCTTGACCTTGAAAGTCCTTGGAGCTCGGAGATTGGACGACACTGAGGGACTTGAGTGGTCACAGATCTGAAACCAAAGGTCCCTTGAAACCAAGGGACCAAGGAATTACTCTGCTCTGTCTCCCTGCTCAAGGCCACCCGAGCTGTGGCTATGGCTGAGGAGCTGGGGTGAGGAGGGTGTGGTGAAGAGGAGAACATGAATGGCAGATGAAGTGTGATCAGAAGTATCAATCTAAAGAAAGGCTCTTGGGGTTTCCTGTGCTTCTTAAGGCGTTCAGTGGTGGAAAGAAACCAAGTTTGTGCAGGGAACGATTCACACCCTTTACTGCTCTGGCTGTGACACCTGCATACCTGCATGGTTGCCATTTGCCTGCTGCAGCTGCTGTTACGAGAGGGTGAGGGGAAATAAAAGAAAGGACGACTGGGACCTTCTAAATGAAGTGCTCTGAGGAGGCACAGGGGTTTTGTCATGGTCAGGGCGCACGCTCTGAAGTGCAAAGGAGAGACAGTCCAGCAGTATAAGCCCGTGTGCTCACTGTGTGTGCTGGCAAAGGAGGGTCGTCCTCAGCCTTGGGTAAGAGGGGAGAAAGCAAGGAATCCTGAAATCACACACGTCCTGGGGGGGGGAATCTTGTAGAGGAAATGTTCACCTTTACCAAAAATGCAGTCACTTTCACCTGCAGCGACTGAGGCCCAGGGAAAAAACCATTAGTGGCGGCTGTTGGAAACTCTTCCAGTTCACACGTAAAGGACATCTTCAGAAAGATGACTTCTTCTCCGCCACAGCCACAGAGAAGAAGTTCTCTTGAGGCTGATGCTGTTTGGGATGGAAATAGCCTTTGAACTTGGAAGAGGCGGATCCCACAAAGGCCCTTCCTGGCTGGTGCTGTCCCCTGCCTTCCAGCCATTCTGCGTTGGTGCAGCAGGGAGTGGCCTGGGCGACGCTGCAGCTGCCAGAACTGCAAGGGCTTGGGACCTGTTGTTGGAGCTGCAGGATTTGAACTGTTCTTGGGGTCCTGGAAGCAAGTTTACCAGCTGTGACTGAATAAAATAAGATAAAACTGTGTTAGAGCAGCTGCAGAAGACAGGTTCCTTTCTACCTTGCATCCAAATGGCAGGTAACATGGAGGGCAGACAGAGTGCAAACCGAGCTAGGGGAACATTTGACTGCCTGTCTGGGCTAGCAAAGGTAACGCTGTCTTTCCACCAACCCTGACACCCACCTCCCCTCCCCAGTTTCTCATTTCCCAGTGTAGAGTTTGCCAGCAGCAAAGCAGCCAAACTTTCTGCCTTTGCCACCAAAGCAAGTGAGAAAAGGGAGAAAGAATCTCATCATTGGAGACACACAAAGGCCATCTGGACATGGTCCTGGGCAGCTGGCCCTAGGTGGCCATGCTTGAGCAGGGGCATTGGACCAGATGCCCTCCAGAAGTCCCTTCCAACCTCAGCACCCAACAAAGGATCTTCACACTGGGTGGTTAAGTGGGACCTTCATTGCCGTCAGCTTGCTACAAGCCTGAACAAGCCACAAGCCGGTCAGGTAGGACGTGCTGCAGTTCCACAGCAGAACGTTTTCTTGACTTAAGTTTGACAGCTTTTGACTGCCCCTCCATCCAAAGAGCGCTACCGGGGCCCCTGCTGTGGACACTAAGTCGCTGCCACCCTCCCCAGATTTCAAGCTCCACGCATGCGTTCTCCTGACCTGTGTGTCAGGCTGGAACCATGTGCAAATCCAGGATGCAGCCCTTCAGGGGCAGGTTTGGGTTTTTTTTTTTAAATAAAATTCTGCTCTGTTTTTATCGATGGTGGCTTTTTGGTTTTTTAAGGTGTGGGGCTAAGGGACTGAATCAAATGAATGTAACAAAACAAAAACAAACAAAAAAGCCTATTCTCAGGGCCAGTGAGTTGCAAATAATTTTTAAAATGCCTGTAATTACATCATCTCAATAATAAAAAAAAAATTAATATAAAAGTGGGAATGCCAAATTTTGTTGATGCAATCGTTGCTACAAGGTCCTTTCTTTTTACGATACCCCGGTATCTACAGCACACGGCAGCTGTTTTCAGGCAGGAAAGGAACCTGCAGGTCTCCCATGCCTGTGTATGAACAGTGCCTGGATCTTCCCTGGGAAGCCTTGTTCAAGCCTTGCTCAGAAGAGTTAAGGCTGTCCCTCGGATTATTTACTTTGCTGCCTGTCCTTGGAGAGGAGCAGAGCACCTCAATAGTGCCTAGATGGCCCCACCTTGTTCTAGTGGGAGGTGTCCCAGCCCAGGGCAGGGCGGGGTTGGAACTTGATGATCTTCATGGTCCCTTCCCACTCTGTCCACTCTGGGGTTCTATCAACCTGTTTGCTCGTTGACCGGCTCTCAGCCCGAGCCCCTGCTTGGGTTGCCCACTGAAGGGTATGGCTTAGGCTGTGTGTAATGTGTCGCCCTGCAGGACACCAATTTCTCCTTGTGACTCTTGTCAGACTGAGGCAGGCTGAGCATACACATCGGGGGGGAAATAGTCTGGCAATTGCTGGCGAGAATTGGGGTGGAGGAGGCATTTCCTTCAACGTTGTCCATCTGTCAACAAAAGCGAGTGCATGCATCTCTGCCAGCATCAGTATAGTCCAGCACGGGAACCAGGCTGAGATACAAACTTAACACCAGGCAGCCCCTTGGTCCCTGAGTCCACCGAGCTGGCTCCCACCAACTACAAGCAACACTTAGGGTGAAAGAAAAGAAAACACAGCGTCCTCCCATAGGACAATGGAAGGAGCTCTGATCGATATGATCAGTAGTGGAACCTGCAGGGACGCATCAATCTTCCTGTCTCCTGCAAACACCTGTGCATAAAGTTTCTCAGCCTCTCAAAGTGCTGGAGAACAGCCCCAACAGGAAGAACGATAACTGTTCAGGAATTAGAATTGATCTCCTGCCGCCTGACAAACACTGTTAGCCTGGGGTTGTTGACATGAAGCCAAGCTCTGCTAAATGGACAAAGTTTTCAAGCCAGCCCTTCCCCAGTGTTTGACAAGGTAAAGGGAAGGAACTGGAGTGAAGACAGCTCAAACAAAGCAGGTATTGTTTCCCATGGGTTCCATATAGGTGTGAGCACATGACCCATAAGAAGAAAGTGAGGAAAAGAAGCAGGGATGGCATGAAAGTGGAGGCAAGTAAAGAGTCAGTTCATGAAGATGAAAGCTGGGAGTGTTCACCACATGCCTTTAACCTGCCTTCCCAAGGACAGGGCCAAGGTCAGTAACTTTTGCTTGGCTAATGCGTGCTTGCAGGATATGAACCAACCTCAACTCAAAGACCTTCAGAATGAGAGCTCCACCTCCTCTGTACCAAAGATGAATCATCCCCTGCATTAAAATCTGTCCCTTCCTTTCCATTTGACTGTGTCTTAATTCCACTTCCAATCATTAACTCTCGTTCTACATTCCTTCACTGAATTCCTGTAAACCATAGTATTCCCAGCCCTACATGAAGACCCTTACTGACTGCAATCAGCGCAACTCATACTCTGCTTTTTTTCTTTTTAAATTTCCCAACTAAATAAGCAGAATGCAAGGAAGGAGCTGAAGCTCCATACAAGAGGTTCCTGAAGGGGCTGATCCCTGCTTGGAGAGCTGCAGGATGCGGCCACGCCTGGTTCTTGGGGTGCACGGCAGTCTCTTGGGAACTGGCTGATATGAAACAGAAAGGGGAAAGGGAGAAACCCACATCAAGGTGCCATTTCAGTCCCACGAGAGCTCAGGTAACCCAACAACTATGTGTCTTCCAAACCTCCAGCCTGGGTGGGAGGTTTCCCCCAGGCCTGGGAATGACCCTAGGAGATTCCCTGCAAGTACAGCAACAAATACATCAGGAAAAGAGGCTGCCTGGTTCCTTCTTTCTTTTCAAAATGTTCTTGTGGTTGGTGAATGCTCTTCGGAACTCACTGTCTCACAGATGAAGGTTTCTTCCTGGTCACATGCCTCCCCAGCTCACATCCCAGTTTGTTCCTAAAAATTGAGTGGAATCAGCAAGCAAAAGTAACAGGCAACCAAATTTCACACAGTTGGGACTTCAGCCAGCATTCAGTTTACAGAGTCCAACCCACCAGTGAAATTTCCTCAACCTTACACAGGGCAGGAGGAAAAGGGGCCAGACAGATCCACCATTGCAGTGTGTCATGGTTTAAACCCAGCCGGCAACTAGAACCACGCAGCTGCTTGCTCACCCTCTTTCTCCTACACCCCTCGAAGGGTGAGGAGAAGAGGGGACAAAAGCAGGGGAAGAGAGAAAAAAACCCCATCTCCTGGGCTGAGATGAAGACAGTTTAATAGAAACAAGGACAGAAAATGGAAACCAGCCATAATTATTATTAATAATGACACAGGTCACTCTCACCGCCCGGTGAATTGGTACCACCCTGAGCAGTGACCACAGATCCCCACCTCTCAGCTAACCCTCATTTATCTACTGATCATGACTCCTATAGTATGGAATATTTCATTGGCCATTCTGGACTTCTGCCTATGCTTCTACCTGAAGCTGAAAAAAGTCTCTGAAGAGTGTAAACATCACTTAGCAACAAGGAAAAACAATAGGTATTATTGACATTCCTTTTCACAGCGATCACTGGGAAGAAAATTAACTCTTCCCCAGCTGAAACCAGGACACAGTGCTAACAATTTAAGGCATGAAGCGACACCTTTGGTCTGCTGAAGCCAATGGAAATTGCTGCTGACTGTGGGGAGATTGGACTAGGTGACCCTGAGGTCCCTTCCAGCCTGCACTATTCTATGATTCTATGAAATGAGACCTGTATAAAATCTGTGCAACAGAGAGATCTGAGCAGTATCCACAGAAAATATTCTACCCAGGAAAAATTGAGGGTTTGCTGCAAAAATAAAACTTAACCGCCGCAACAATCTTCTCAGCCAAGCCATTGCCCACTCTGGAGTCAAAACTGGAACAATTGGTTTTGATGGTACTTTGCAGAGACCTGGATTCAGCGCTGACATCCATCAGCTTCCAACACAGATGAACGGGCAGCACAAAATCAGACTCAGACCCCATTATCAAGGACTTGCGTGTCAGGGTTGCCCAGTCATTTGTTTTCCAGTTTGAGGAGTGTCATTAGAAATGTTGTCAGACCAAAGGCTAAGTCTGGCATACAGAAAAGAAAGACTTTCATAAAAATTAAACCAAGTCCATCTCAAGACATAAGAAGATGCTGCTTGATTTTCAAAAGGACTGATTAATCCAGTTTTCACTGAAGTCAACAAAGATTTGGAATTTCATTTGGAAATCAGACTGCTCCTTAAGACTCCTATGTCCACGGATTCTCTGTTTGCACGTGTTATTAAGGGCACCTTCCATTGCTCTTTCTAAATTGCTCAGATCTAGCAGTTTGCAGGGTTTTCCTTG
Organism: Jacana jacana; assembly: GCA_013400555.1. NCBI lineage: Eukaryota > Metazoa > Chordata > Aves > Charadriiformes > Jacanidae > Jacana > Jacana jacana. The sequence goes on along the minus strand of VZTM01017876.1, from coordinate 38,470 downwards.
TTTAACACCCCCACCATGTCTACATGCTCAGCCAGCCTCTACCACAGTCTGTGGAGGAGCCTGGCTTGGGGGGTAGTGCTCAGCAGTGGAGCAGTGGACAAAGGATGGGGCAAGTGACACCGCTTGAAAAAGTTCAGCACAATGGCGGGTCTCCACAGAGGGAGAACAGGAGCAAAACCTTCTGGTTTCACAAATGCTTCTGGTTTGGGAAGTGCAGGTGACAAAGACATGTTAGCAAGAGAGGATACAGCCAGCCTTTTACCTTCAGGTCAGGCATGTCCCAATGGAGATGGTTTTGAGTGACTTTTGAGAGAAGAAAATGTGAGTTGCTGTGGGATGAATTCAGCTCTCATGCTCCAGACCATCAGCAAAAGGGTTGGGGGGATCCCCTAAGTGCAGCAACTGTGGCTGAAGCCGACACGTGCAGCATGGGAAGGGATGGAGGGAAAGAGCCCCAGTTCCTGCTGAAAAGCAAACACCAGAGCATGGCTGCGGGTGTGAAATGCTGAGTGAAAAGGGGTAAATATTTATCCAAGAGAATTTTAGAAAGAAGGAAACGTTTTTCATTTGGTTGTAAGCCTTGCAGGAAATTATTCATTTTTCCAATGAAAGCATTTTCTTTAAATTCAAAACAACTGTTTTTCTCCTGGCCTTTGTTTACAAAAGAAGGAAGAGTTTCAGCTCTGCCCTTTTTCATCCGTCCTCCATAAAATGTCAACCAAGCTTCACATCTTATGGTGAGAAGTCATCTTTCGAAAAGGGGGGGGAAAAAAAAGAGCATTGTGAGGCTTTGCTGAGCAGCTGTAGCTGCTCTACCAGGAGGGGAGAGGAGAGGAGAGGAGGGCAGAGCCATCCCGCTCTCCACCCGTAGGAGATGGGCACAAGGTTATTTGCAAAGAGCTCGTTAGAGCCAGAGGCTGACTGCCAGAAAAGCAAAGGGAAAAAACAATAGATTCGTATCTTCAAGAGCCATTTAAGCAGTGCTGGTCAGAAAATGAACATCTGTCACTACTTCACCCTTACTTTTCTCCCCTTTAATACTCTTTATTTCAGACAGATGCCTGTGGTGGGTCCCAGCTACACGGGATCTGTATGCAGAGTGAGATGTTTCCAGTCCACAAAATACCTGTCCTGTCGTCTTTTGCTCTTTACCTCCTGTTTCTTAGTGTTGTCAGCATCCTTAGAAAGCCGCAAAAGAAACTCACAGGCCTTGTGCTATGACTGTGGGCCTGTAACCTGGTCTGTCACTAAGCCCAGCTTCCCCAGGGAGTTCGTTCCTCAGAGGAGACATCTGCCCCTATCCTCCGATGGGACTCAAATCAAGAAGTGTTACCTCTGGCTTCACAGATTGCCTCAGCTGCTGTGGCAATAACGTGACCTATCAAGACAAGCTATTTGGCTGTAATTTAAATCTTATGAATTCGGAAAAAACCCCAAAATTGACTATAAATCACAGACCACAGGCATGGGAACTGTTCTTGAGTATTCAAACCACTTTTGCATCTGCGAAAACTAACAGTGCCTTAACATGCAACCAAATTGAGAACATACCACAGCAAATACATCCAAATACAGGAATGGATGTGCCTGTGTGGGAAAGAAGAGGTGTCATCAGCCCACCGGGAAGCACGACTTGTTACAAACCAGCAGGAGACAACACACTGCTTCCAGGAGCAGCTGCAGAAACAAGAGGCACATGCAGCTATGACTGAGGCTAACAAGGGGGAAAAAGGACAAAACTATGGTAGAGAACCAGCTTCCCAGCTCTGACCGCTCCTGTGACCCAGCCGTCCTCTGGAGCAGCCAACACAGCCTGGCGTACCGCAGCTGACAACAAGGAGCCTCTCTCCTACCTCTTCAGCCACACATGTCAGCGTGGTAAACCCAGGTCCTCCCACGTGTTCCCACCACCCTCCCGTTTGCAGCACCAGCCCTTTGGCAGCCACCACACACACACAGACTGAGGTAGGTGAAAACAGGCTGAATGGAAAGAAGAAGCTGGTTTTCAGCCACTTCAGCACCCCAATGTGTTTTACCACCTGGCTGCGCAAACAGCAAGACGGCCAGCTGCATCCCAAAGAGCAAGGAGAGGAGGACTTCAGGACTTCCCAAAGGAATTGGGAAACTGCGTCCCGGCTGAATCCCGACTTGGGCCAGCTCGTTGCCACTGTTTGCTTCCCATGGAGCTCCACACTGCCATTTTCTTTGTGTTTTCTGTCATCTAACTACCCAGCCCTACCCAACATGGCTCCACCACAATTCACTTTGGAGCAAACCAGGCTGGAAAGCTGAACTCTTGGGGCATGGCATGATCTTTGCACCCAGCAGAGCAGCAAAGCTAGTGGCAGCCCTGCTATCTGAGCAGGTGCAGGCAGCTGCCTGGTGTTCTTCAAAAGAGCTTGTATATGCACAGTTCTCCAAGGATTCCAACTGCAGCCCTCCCCATTTATTGTCTCCCTTTCAGTTACATCCTCCTGAAAGTGTTCTTTTCAGCCATCTGAGAGGAACTGACAAACCCAACAGGTCTACTTTAAAAGAGCCTTATAGCTCCTCTGTCCAGGGGTTAATGACTTTCATGGCTGAGCAGAGGAATGACAGCTGGGCAGAGGAACACCGAAGCCACAAGCAGCAGCACAGGGCACTCCTGTGGCTTCTACAGGAAGCCCCAGTTCCCACGGGTGGACCCCGCTGTCTCTCACAGGCACTGCCCCTTTACTCACCAGAGAGCACCACATGTCCCCAGACAACACTGTTGCCCTCCACTGGTGGTCTCCTGTGGCAAGACCACCCTATGTGTAGGCTTTAGAGAGAAGCCCCATCCTTTTCAAGATAAAAATCACCAGAAAGAGAGTTCACTTCAGTACAAGTTCCATCTGATTATCCAAAACACATCACGGTCTCCTGGCTGCTTCCTTGGCACTGCGACGTGCACTTCTAGCACCCTCCAAAAACCAGCCCTTTCGTCTTGGCTAAGGAGTTGGCCACAGAGTTAACCACCTCCACACAAGATTGCTGTAATTCCCAGGCTCTGAAATCCCCAGGATATTCACTTGCCAGCTCCCACCACTATTTTGATCTCTGCAGCCTCAATGAAGATGAACTAGGGGAAGATGATGGGTGCTGCAAGCTAGACGGGTGTTGTTCTGCTCGCAGAGGCAGCAGGTACTTTCCTAAAGTCCCCGATTGCCTCTGAGCAATTCCCCCTCCCCTTGAGCCCTTCTGGTCCTTTGCTGGATGGTAAACTCCAAGAAAAACACCACGGGGATTTTGGCACGGGGAGCTCAGTTTTGTCCTTTAGTATCATGTGAGGAGCTTCCATGGCCACAACCTCATGTGGCAGCCACCTCCAGAAATCCCCTAAGCATGACCACTTGCTCGTGTAGGCAGCAGGCAGGCAGCAGAGCCACGCCACGCCGAGACCTTCAGCCTGAGCACTTCTCCTGGTGTGCACCCCAGCACCTCCTGGATTTGATTTATTCAAGCACACGATGGATCGCTTTGCCGAGCCAAGAGTGCAACCAAGTAGTGCTGCCTCCTGGTCCTTACGCTCTGTTTCTTCCCCTAAACCTAACACACTCGTTATTTTAATTTAACCCTGCAGGCTCTTTAGGGGTTTTGGTTTTTTTTTGCGCCTTTGCCCAGATATCACACTTTGTGTGCAGATCTTTGCTTGCATTCGTACTGGGCAACTTTAGTCTCCCCTTCTGAGCCTTACAGAAAAGCACAAACGCTTGCCAAAGACAAATTGTTTTTGTTCTCTTGCCTCCCCTACAAGGAGGTGAGAAGGATATTGCAATAGGTGTTGTACTCCCCACCCACATATTTTTTTCCTCCCTGCCAAACACGTTGCATCAGGAACAATTAGAAAATTTTTCTTTGCGTGGGCCTTAAGACTATATATAAAATGCAGAAACATTTTTCTTCTTAAAAAACAAACAAAACCAAAAAAAAAAAACCCCACCTCCCGCGTGCTCTTTGGACCAGCTTTCAGGGAGCTGGTTTAGCTGATAAGGTGAGGAACCCTACTAGTGTGGCAGCTACAGCCATAGAAACAGAGTGGATCTCCAAGGCTTGGGAAGGAAGAAAAGAATGCTCAGGAGCTGTTTATTCCATCAAGGAGACAAAGATACAAGGAGAAAGCGTTTTTTGAAAGTTAGAGCTGCACACACTCACCGCAGAGTGGGTTGTGGGAAATACAGCCTAGGTCTGCAACAACTTCTGCGTCTGCCAACGCTGGCGTGTTGTTCCCCAAAGCATCTCCCCGGGAAGGAGGGCCCTATAACTCATTGTGATACACTGGCACAGCAAGATGAAACCAGATTGACATTCATCAGACACCTGACCCAAGATGGGAACTGCAACATCCAGTATCACCATTTCATGCAGAAGCACAGGCTCAGCAGATGTCAGCACGACAGCCCAGCTCAGATCACTGTGTGGCGCTTATCAGACAGACTGAAAGCACTAAGTGACAGTTCATATTCAGACATTTGGGTAGGTGCAGGCAGTGCCCTTCCAAAGCAACATCCTCAGCTGGAAGAGGTGCTTCATCTGCGATCTGACCTCTGGTTTGGGATGCTTGGTCTGGACGAAAAAACACTGCATGCATAGAACCATAAAAACATAGAAGTGTTTAGGTTGGAAAAGATCTTTAAGATCATCAAGTCCAGCCTTTAACCTAGCATTGTCAAATTCCCACTAAACCATGTCCCCCAGCTATGTGTCTACATGTCTTTTAAATACCTCCAGGGATAGCAATTCAACCACTTCCCTGGGCAGCCTGTTCCAATGCTGACAAGCCTTTTAGTGAAGATTTTTTTCCTAATAGCCAATCTAAACTTCCCCTGGTGCAACTTGAGGCCATTTCCTCTTGTCCTACCGCCTGTGACTTGGCAAAAGGGACCAACCCATAACCCCCTGTAAGGGTTACAGCTATAACCCGCTGTGATAGATGGGTGTCTACTGCTCGCTAGGGCCACCACCACCACTGCTGCTGCTGCCAGCACTGAATATTTCAAATAGTAGCTTAATTATTTTTTTTCATACAGTCACCCTTTAGTGTATGTTAGTACTCAGACCTGTCCTGCACACCTACATAAAGTGTGCTATCTCCCACTGCCTACTTACAGCAGAACACAGGAGTTTTAATCACCAGTAGCTGAACTGCTGGACTGGAAGTTCATACTCTTGGGTTCTAACTGGAGTCAGTAACTCCAATGGCATGGAGCCAGGGGCTGGGTCTGGACTGCCAGGGATGGCAAGGGATGCATTGGCAAGGTCCACTTGGAGGTGAGGCCCAAGGGACAAAGTTTAGCTCCAAGTCTGCACCCAGGACCCCCAGGAGATTTGTACCTGATGCCCTGACCGAAGTCAGGTTTTGTTCAGGATCAAATACGTACAAGCTCTTCATTCCAGAGCTATGGTTGTGGTGATGAGGTGGAGCTGATCAGGGCAGAGGCCCTCACTCTCTGCTCGTCTGCCTTCTCCTCCAGCCCCAGCTCAAGAGCTGAGTCCAGCAGCCTTTACCCACCCTGAGCTGCTGTGCCTGTGCCATCCTGTCCTTACCTTGCCAAGGGGCCTCTGGAGTCCCTCTCTTCTCCAGCTCCTATGTGCCCCCACCCAGTGCTGCTGGCAGCAGCAGCAGTGGTGGTGGCCCCAGCGAGCAGTAGACACCCATCTATCACAGCGGGTTATCACTTTCTCTCCTCTGACAGAAAGTAAAACACTCCCCACCTTGCTGCCAGCAACCCTAACCACATCACAAACAAGGAGGAATCTACACAAGTATTCAAAACATCTGGATGTTGTGCCACCACAGCAATTAAATCCACACTCACTTTCTCACACAGTGCCTGGAGGAAAATCGACTGCACGGCGGGGCATAGGAGGACACGCCGTGGTAATCTCAGCTTCCTCATAGCCCAGCTCCATGTTGCAACCTCCAAATCCATCCTTAGTAGCAGGCCTTGCCTTGGGAACCTTGTCCACCCTCTCTGGGGTGAGGTCCCTCTCTTTGGAAGACAAGCCACGCCAGAAATGTCCTTGTACTCATTAGGGACCGGAATGCCCAGGGTGACCCTGCCTTTCCTGGTGCCCACTTTTTCACTACTTTTTGGAGATAAGGTGAAGCAGTGGCTGAGCAGGGTTGGGGAAGGGCAATATCCTCCTGGACACGGCCAACAGGCTCATGTTTTGAGATATGGCTGTGCCGTGCTGGGCTTCACTCCCCTGCCTGTCTGAGCCCCCTGCTCCAGAGCTGTGGCTGCTGCCTCCCCCACCCTGGGCAAGCAAGGACATTGGTGCAGCTGAGGTACTTGCAAGCGCTCCATCCCCTGCAGCCTGCCAGAACAAGCCCATCATCTCCTTCCTTCCTTGTGTGCACTGCAGAGCGGGGCTCTCCCAGCTGCCCTGCCTGGGGGCACCTGAGTGTCAATGGCAACCCCCATGGAAAGTTTCTCATGGATCTTGTTTCCATCAGAAAACGAAAAAAATATGTCAGTGTGCCACAGCATGATTGGGCTGCAGCACTGCCTTGACTTTGGTGGCATCTCAGAGGGCGCAAGGTGGCTTCCCACCAGCCCTTTGGGCAGCCCAGGTGTGCTGCCTGGGACCCTGCTGCCTGTGCTTCCTGTGGTATGGCATGGCTGGCCAGAGGGGGGCAGCTGGGCTGTCCAATGACAGGACTTTCCAACCTGCATGCTGCAGGCTCCTGCCTTGAACCAGCCCAAAAAAATCCACTTGGAAATTCCCCATTACCACCACCAATACTCACTTTTGTTTTCCACTTCAGAAAAGCTACTGCAAAAGGGGCATTTAATTAATCAACCACATTTTGATCACCAATGATTTCTATCACCAGCACCAAATTTCCAGTGAGGGAGTTGAAGAGAAGAATAATACCACTCTGAAACCAGGGAGGAGGGCATGTAGTGATAGGTCGAGCGGTAATGGCTTCAAACGGGAAGATGGTAGATTTAGATTAGATATCAGGAAGAAGTTTTTCAGTATGAGGGTGGTGAGACACCAGAACAGGTTGCCCAGGGAAGCTATGCATGCCCCATCCCCAGAAGGGTTCAAGGCCAGGCTGGATGGGGCTTTGAGCAACCTGGTCTAGTAGGAGATGTCCCTGCCCATGGCAGGGGGGCTTGGAAATAAACGGACTTTAATGTCCCTTCCAACCTAAACCATTCTGTGAGAAGATTCCTGCTGGAGGGCTGCAAGGGAGCTCCCTAACACTCTTGCTGCTTGATGCCTGGAAACAAAATGCCAAGCCAGCATCCAAACATAGCTTGCGTTACCTCCCAGTCTCTCACTCTTAGGCTCCTGTTGCTTTCAAAGCCTTTGGGCAAGGCAATCAAACATCTCTTCAGCAGAAGCTTCTAGTGTACTTGCAGCCCACAAATACCTGTTTATTCCAGCCGAATTCACTACTTGGCAGAAATAGGCATGGATAAACTGGGCTTTACATGGATGTGTGGTGCCTAATAAAACAGGGCCCTGCTTACTCACTGGAGTTCCCAGAAGTTCATTCAATAGAAATAAAGAACAATTTGGCAACTCAGCTACCAGGCTACAGGCTGCCATCCAGTTTACAAATCAGCAACCAACTGCATGAGACTAAAATCTTCTGCCGGCGTGAGGAACTATGTTCATGAACACTGTATTTTCTGGGAAAAGGGCTCGTTCTCGAGATGGATTGATGAGAGCGGCAAGTTCAAGTCAAGTGAAGTAAATAGTTTCAGCTGAAAAAAAGCAGGGAAACAAAATTTATAGCCTTGAAAAAGTTTAGTCTGGCAGAATCAAAAATTATTTGTTCCAGAAATGTCAAATGAAACTTTTTGACTTTTCCCTTCAGGATGGCAATTTTCATTTAAAAATTGACCTAAATTTCTAAAGCAAGATATTAAATAACAGGAATAAGAAGGAGGATAAATCATTTTGGATTGTGTGTAGCATTATAAGATAATAAGAAATATTTGGGTTTCTTTTTTCAGCTTTTCTAGGGGAAAAAATCCTGACCTTTGCCTTTAACCAGCACTTCTCCCAAAACCATTCACCTTAGCCACCGAGCACAAACAGGATCACCCACCTCCCTGCTGGGTTTTGCAAGCATTAAGAACAACTCATGTCACATCTTCAAGGTAAGTACTTTTGGTGGGAACCACCTGGACCACAGAGAAACTACTTGTTCAGGGACACAGGATGGGCAAGGAAACGGTCAGAAGGCAACTCTACGCCTTTTGATCCTCACTTTCTTGTCAATAACACAGTGGATGTCACTGACTGGGATGCTTTTTTGCCATTGCTAAATGATCACTGAACTCTCTTCCCAGGGTCCATCCGAGGAGTGCTTTAGAGTGGCAGCGTTATCAAGATGGGAAAGTGAAATGCAGTGAGCTTTTTTGGAGCTGCGTTTACATAAGTAAGCAGCCCTGCAAATTTGGGGCGCCTGTGTTTTTGGCTGCCCGACTTCAGATACCCGCAGCCTGATTTGCATGAGTATTACGCACCCAGAACTCCTACTGAGATCAAAAAACTGAGTTGGTGCCTCTGCAAAAACAGGTTGCTGGTATCCAAAAGTGGAGGCATGCAAACTCGGAGCGTTTTTCCAAAATCTGAGTCTGCTTCTCTCGTCCAAGGCAGCTGCTGAGTCAAATGCAGAGTTCAGCCTCAGCAGTTCCTGGCAGAATCCAACCCAATTTCTACCTCTACAAAAATCCAGGGAAACCACTCTTCGAGTTGTGGAGGCTGCCCGTTGTCCTCTGCTCTCTGCTGCTTTTTTGCAATCACCAGAAGTACTAAAACTGTTCCACACTCGCTGTTGGCCACCTATGTGGCCTATATGGGCATACCCATAGGTAAGTACAAAGGTGGTTGGTTTAGAGCAGACACTATGAGGTTTTGCCAAAGAGGCGGTGGGTACCAAAGCTGAACACGGAGCTTATTTTCTCCACAGGTCTTTGCCGTGCTATGAGCTGGGTGTTGACCAGGCTCAGCAGCCTCAGGGTGCTCATGCTCTCTGTGCTCACCATCCCTCTGTCTGAAAGCCACAGCAAAACAGAGGTAAAGCTAGACAACATGACACCAGTCTGTGGCCAAAGCAAAGAAAAGAAAAAAGAAGATTTAGCATCACTTCCTGCTTTTCTGGGAGCAAGGTGGACTCCAGAATGTTCTGCACTGGCTGTCTGCAATGTCTACCTGTGGGGTTTTGCTTGCTGGGTTTGTTTTTTTTTCAAGTGGATAGAATCATCTGTATTTGGCTCAGAGAAGGAGCACACCTTGCCAGAAAGGGCAATGTCATGCCCATGTAGTTAGTCTAACAGCGACTGGGCTCCATTCAGCTGTGGCAGGACTGCTGGGTGGTTGCTTTCATGTGCTTTTCGTTTCATGTTCATCACCCTGGCATCTCAGCAGCTTGCGTCTTGGTTTAGCAAAGGTTTAACCACAAGAGCTCTCTCCTTGCGAGGAGGGGAGAGGGCGAGAGGCTGAGTGCTTTACAGAGGGTGGGGTGCCCAAATGAGCTGAGCAGATTTCATCTAGCCTTGTATTCGACTCTGATGTTCATCAAACACAGGTCGATAGGCAGGCAAATCTGCTGCAGCCCCTGAAAAGGCAGCGGCAGGGTCATCGGACCAGGACAGTGGTGACCAGAGGAGCTGCACCGGGCTGGGCTCCAGCTGCAGGTGCCGATGATGCCGCAGAGGGACCATTTCTGAAGATGCTCAGCAGCTTTGCACCCTTTGCCTTTGTTGCAGGCAGCACTAAAAGCCACGCTTCGCTTTGGAAGAGGATGACAGACAGAAAGCCAGGAGAGGGTGTTAAGAAAAGAAATCTAATCATCTATAAAAAGCAGCTTAACGCAGGTGGCCGTAGGTACTCTGACAATCTGTTCTGGGCAAGAATTGTATTTCCTGCAAGTTCTTTCACTTGTTTCACTCTGTGTTTCAAATCAGCTTTGACACAACCTCACTGACAAAGGCTTTGAAGTCTGAACTAAATGTGCCACAGAGATCATTATTCATAACCACTCAGATGGAGAGGGAATATTTTCCTTTTGAAAGGTCTTGCCAAACCTGTCCTGTGCTTTGTTTGCTTTCAGAGGCACCGTGGTCATTCTTTAGGAGGAAAGAGCGCTACTGGATGGAGGAAAGAAAGGGCGATAACAATCTGGCAGGGAACAGCCTTCAAAAATCACTGAGCAAAAATTCACTAATTAAGAAAGTACGAGGACCATCCCAGCTGGAAACCACCGCTTCACATGGACTCCATCTAAAGGATCTTTGTGCAGAACCTTCCCCAGGGAGCAGCCTTGAGCCCAATTCCATGACATCTTGATCTGTATCTATTTTACTGAGAGTTAAGCTGCAGTACTCTGTAGGTCAGTGGCTCTATTTGCCGTGGCAAGGTGTGACCTAAACAGCGAGTGTTTGCATACTTGGAGAGCACAAATCCAAGGCAGTCCCCAGGCAGGGCAGTAATCAGCTAGGATTTTATAGTACAGGGATTGGCAGGGATGGGGCTGCATACACAGGTCTCAGAACGGCTTTGAAGATACACAATTTTTACATAGGAGTTATGAGAACAGGGTTTGGCTAAAGTTTCCTTTCAAATGCCCTGGGGCCCAACCTGCTCCCGCTAAAATCTCTGGAAAGACTCCAAAGCAGCAAGCTGAGATCCTTGCTCTCTGTGCCTACTTTTCCTTTAGTGCCTCTCCTCTGCTCATTTGCCCTCCACTTATTGCTGCTTTTTTGCTTGTTTTGTTTCCTTTTTGAACATTTCTGTTGCTGGGTTCAACTAAACCTTCCTCCGGCACAGCGTCATTCCTTAAAACACTGTCAGCATTTGTTTCCTCACCCCACACTCTTCCTTTCTCTTCTCTGGGTTCGTCTCTCTTCTGGGTCTTCTCCTCAAGCATTTTAGTATCACTGCTGGACCTTGTCTCCCAGACTCCCATTTGGTATAATTTCAAATGTATGTTTCCTTTCTAGTGATTTCTACCTTGCCTGCCCACTGACAAACAGTTCTCTGATAAACATCATATTGCCTCCTGCTGCTCTCCTCTCTTTTTTTCTTTCAGTGTCTCTTCTGTATTCATTTTTCCTCATCTTCTACCTGTTAAGCTCATTTCTGCCTCAGGATCTCTGCATCCTTCCCACTACCCTATCTCATCTCCTGTTTTTCCTTCCCCATCTCCTCATCCTCATCTCCCAACAGCTTCTCTCCTTGTCCCTTTACAGCAGCACCCGCCTTTCTTTCTCTAGTACTCACATAATTCCCCAACACTTTCTTTCTCAGGGAAGAAGCTGGATATAGACAAGAAGGGGAAGGAGCCTCAGGGGGATATTTTTATTACCTAAATTAGATAAATAATCTCCTAATGCAGTTGGTGGAGAAGTGTAGGACAACTTAGAAGGTTTATTACATGTTGTCTTCCTTTATTGACTCTGTAGGGAGCCTAACTCACTCCACCTAATTTACTAGCCTGGAATTAATGAAGCCACATGAATATCCTCTGCACAATCTCACTTTTGTTTAGGCACAGGCAAAGGAGAGAGGGAAGGACAAGGTATGAATAACACAAGGAAGCTGTTTGCCAGTAACCAGGCAGGCTCAGCTACTGAAGTACCTGGTAGGCACTGGTGGGGTGCAGGGAGTGCTTTTCAGAGAGCCAAAGGAGAGGAAAATGGTTACGTAGATGTCTAGGGGGGAATGTCTCCCAGACAGAATGGGGTTTTGGGCTGTGAGAGCCAGGTCACCTTTGAAAAGGGGCCATGAAGGATAGACCTGTTAGACGAGAAGGGGGGGTCAGTCGACTCTTGAGGTGCAAAAAAGCAAAAGTGACCTGAAAAGCAAGAGTGGGGAGGACTTGTCCAGCAGAAGGCAGGAAAGAGGTGAACGATGTGATGGTCAAAGGAGCGAACCAAAAGAGGAGTTTTGGCACCATGTTGGTTAGGAGGCTTGAGGGGATCTGTCACAGGCACCCAGGCGACTGCAATAGCAGTGAAGGGGCCAATACCAAGGGTCTACATCTGGGTTTTCATTGTGTTGGCCAACAGACAGGGAGATGCTGGGCTTGAGAGACGATGCGGGCAGAAGAGCCAGGAATGCAGAACAGCCTGGATGCTGGAGTCCAGTGAGACAGCTGAATTAAAGATGAACAGCTTGCTACTTTAATTCCCCACTCTGGGGACCTCCCCAGACCATCTGTGCACCTGGGTATACCTCTAACACTTCCTCTGCTTTACTTCCTATGTCACCACCAGGCCCTGGGCTACAGCTGCTCTTCTTACGCTTAGTATATGCTGACCGAGGACAGAGCTGAACAGAGCAAGACACTGCATCTGCTTCAGAGTTAGAAAGTATTGCTCCAAACAAGATACTGGTTGGGAACCTATTTTCTAGCTTCCCATGTTTTTCACATTGTTTCCCCTGACAAGCCCACTGAAAAGCTGTAAGCATTTGGGTGGGTGAAAAGATATATTAATCTCGTACAACACAAAGCCTGGAGGACGGAAGGGTAGGAAGCTCAAAGGCTGTGCAACTTTTCACAGCTGATGTCTTTATTCTTCAATTTCTTTAGATGACTGCCAAGGCTATTAGATAATATTCTCTTGCCAAAGCCAAATAATATTTTTGAAAATACTAAACCCACCCCTATCCTTTACTGAGAAGCCCTTGCAGCTCTTGGCATTTCACCCATGTAGAAATGGAAGGATTAGATTTTCCATTTTCTTTTTCAATGAAGGAGAACCCCCTCTGCCCTCCCCAGCTCCAGCTTTTACCTAAGATCTGACAATAGACAGAGCAAGAAGGGTGGTGGGAAGGCTTTCAGTACTCCACTAGTGAACAGACATGGGAATTTTCCAAACCAATTAAGACCCAAGAGGTGCAAGAAGACAAATATCATGGAAACTATGGACATTTCAAAAGACTACAGTCTTTGCTATGAGAGAAAAACACCCCAAGATTCTTAAAGGTTTCCCAGGCTAAGTGTTTTTCTTCCCAGCCTGCTATTTTCCCTCCCCCTCAGCAACAGTATACAAGCACCTTGCTTTGTCGAAACGACTATGCGCGTTTCATGGACAATGCCTCCCAAGTGACTCCAGAATAAAACAAGAAAAACCTTTCAGCACAAGGACTTGCAGAGGTGGGGGCAGAACAAAAAGCATGAAGGCCCTGTGAGAGATTGGAGGAGAAGCTGCTTTGAGTGCATCAAGAGAAGGACCCCTCACCCTTTCTGAGGCTTTCTCGATGTAGCCGCAAAGCTGCTCTCTGACTCTAGCCCTGTGAATTTCCACTCCAGCCTTGCTGTTTATAACTGGTACACAAAGCCCTTATCTTCCAAGCACAGCTTTAGATTATAGAGAGGGCCATGCTGTCAAGAGAGACTGTCAAGGCTAATGAGCACGGGGTTAAACCAGTGCTGCAGCAATGGGACACCGCTCGAGGAGCTGCTTGGCGGCAAGGCTGGGTTTTCAGCACATCCAGCTGCACACTTATATCTGTTTTTCCCCTCTCCCTGGTTAGCTCTGTTGCTCTGAAGCTATAGCTTGACCACCTGATCTCTGAATATCTAGGCAACAATAGGAGTCTTTGGAGCCCACGGGAACACTGTGCTTGATGCACTGCTGCAGCCAGGAGTGCCTGGTGGGACAGGGAAGCACTTGCACGTGATGGGGAGGTGTGCGCTTTTCAAAACATTGTGGCTGTAAACTCATTTTTGGTGTGCATATAACTTTATGTTTGTCTTTTTGCAAGGCTACCAGGACTTTCAAGCATTAAACAGTCAGGGCCATTCACATTCTGGCAGTCAATTTTGATAGCAAATGCAAACAGCTCTCTTAACCCCTGTGGGAATGTATAAAAGCCATGTGCCTCCATGGAGAACACCGAGCTTCTTCCCAATGTAGGAAAGAAGGAGCACCCCATGGAGGTGATGCCCACAAATCCAGTGTGACAACCTTCTGCCCTGTGTATTAATTATCCAGCCAGAAAGTGAGAATTTCCATCAAAACTATTGCTGATTCTGAGAAAAAGCCTCTGTGCTCTCAGGTTACTGCTTCACAGCACAAATTAGGAGAGGTAAAGTTGGTTGGGTGGAAAAAAGAGCAGCCTGGGAATAAATTAGTCTATCATCACTATAGAGGGAAGGCAGCTTAAGACTGTTGAACATGGAAATCACAAACATCCTGGTACGTATTTTTCCATTCATATCATACATTCAGATAAATTGAAAGTGATCTTTTGTATCATACTTTCCCCCCCATCCAATGTAGTCATTTCCTCTAATAAACTTCCTAGTGCTTTGTGTGGTCAAGTGTTAGATGTCCCCAAGGGATGAAGTTTCCACCACTTCCTCACAAGGCATTGCACATCTCTCCATCAAGTTGATTCCTGATATTCAGTTAAATGTTCCTTTTTTTCAGAGCACTCCCATTACTCCCGATCTCCTCCCTGCATACGGCCTTATGTAAATCTGTTTAGCATTTACGGTTTTCTAACTCTGGCGACAGTTACTGCATTCCTTCTTTGTCATCTTTTGACTATTTTATGGAGAAAAAAAAAATCTGGGATAGCATATTCACACCCCCACTCTCCTTTTTTTGTTGTTGTTGTTTTTGCTGTTCTTGAATCCCTTGTGGTATATCTCTGTCTGCCTAGGAGTGCAGTACCCCAGGATTCGGGGCAATACTCCACATGCTCTGCCTTCCCACATGTAAGAGGGTGCCTTCCCACACACTGCCCACTTCTGCAGCTCGAGAAATATCACTTCCAATCAGCTAGCCGCTATCATTCCTCCATCTCTTCAACGCTATTTATTCCTGCTGCATATTTGAGTTTCAAGTTGGTTTTTCACCCTCCCCGGTTTGCATTTTTCCAAGTTGGAACTTGCGTTGCTGTTTTCCAACCATTCTTTAATCTCCCTTGAATTGCCTCATATCACTTTCCTGTCTACAAAGCTGTTCCCGGGATTTCCCAGTGCAGCACTGTCATGTCTTTCACTTCTTGTAAAAGAATTAAGAAGTGTACATACAGAGACCACCAGAACAGCCCGAACCTGCAATGAAAGACTACATTTGCACAAGATGCAAGACCCAGCTCTGTTCCTCCTCTACTGCTCTGCTTGTTTTCCAAAACTCAAACCCACACTAAAGGGCTCACAAACTGTGGAAGAGAGTGCATCCCAACTGCAAGTCACAGCAGTCATCCATCATCCAGGGGTTTCACTGAAGTGCTGCTTACTCTGTTTGGCACGGGGAAGCCACCACCATCCTATTAGGCTGCCATTAGAACAGCATAAGGACACTCGTGTTGACAGAGCTCGTTTCCATACACTTACAACACAAAGTTTAGAAATTAAAACTGGATGTTCCCTGCAGAAGATGTTAAGTCGGCCTGAATTTATCACTGAACGTTGTGGTATGTGATTACACACACCCACTCTGTGCCAACCTGCTGCCACACCACCATGTGTACCACAGTCTAGCCCAACAGTGCAGGCTGGCCTTGACCTTGCAGACGAGGTGACCACCTGGGGCTAGTTTGAATGGGGATGGTGTGAATTTGACACCTGATGACAGAAGCTGAGGCTGCCCAAGGGAGAGGTGATCCGTGCAGAGCCTGCAAGCTAACTTCAGCAGCCTCTGTGCATGCATGTGCACACATGTGCCCTGCGTGCAGAGCTCGCTGCAGCTCCAATCATGCAAAGCAGTTGAGGCGAAATCACACCAGCTTACCTTCCACCACTCTTCCAAAAAAAATGTTTCCATCTCTTAAAGCATACAGATAACCTTGCTCATGTGACATTTCTTTTGGGATTAGCATTTTGAGGTCTTCTGAGAACTTCTGCCAACAGATTACGCTAACTATTAAAGCGTTCAGTGAAGCAGATTGTGTATCCTTGTCTTCCTTTCTGGAACACCAGCCTACCAACAAAAGGACTTTTTGTCATGTGAAAGCAGAGGACGTGGCCAGGCTGGCACACCTTTGTGCTCAGCACCTTCACTGTAGAGTCCATGCCATAAAATAATTACAAGTCTAGGCCTCCAGCCAGTCAGGTATTACTTCACTTGACGCAAACGCGTGGTCCATGTAAGGTGAGATTAGGCAGAAGCACAGACCAAAGCACATGACTAGTATGACTCTGGTGCAATTTGTCAGCTGCACACATGTACTCTACCTTTACACTTGGTTCCTGCTAGAGCTGTAGAAGCAGCAAGGCACTGCTGAGATGCCAGTGAAATACCTGGGTGGCAGGGAGATCCACGTGGCCACATGCCAGCAGATTTGCAGGGTGGTATCTTCAGAGCCACCCCTGGAACCACAGCAACCTGTAACCCCAGCAGCGCAGACGTACCCTGCCTTGGCAGCTACCGTCTGGCTGAGGCTGGGGGAGGTCCATGGAGCAGTTCAGGAGAAGCATCTCAGTTTTAATGCTCACAGCAATGCACTTCCAGTAGAAAATACCTGGATACTCACCCAATTAAGGTAAAACTGCCTGAAATAGATCTGCACTTGTGTCATAGACTACAATAAGAAACCCTGGGCAGGAGAACAAAGTAAGAGTTTTCTGAGTACATGGTTTCAGAGCTACCTCCTTCCCCAGCTGGCACGTACAGAAGGATGTTTTGCCGCTTTTCCTTGCAGTGGCCTGTTTGATGAGCACCGTTACTCATAGCTTGCCACCCGCCTCGACTGTATCACCTGCCAGGGTCCTGTGAACATCACCTTGGCAATTATTCTTCAGAAGGAAGCACAAAGTAGTTGCTGTATTAATTTTTGTTCTTTTGGGAAGAGACTTCCACCTGTGAAAAAAACCAAGACATCTGAGTAAGACACGTACTCCCTTCTGTTTGTCATTAGCTGCACAGGTTTCGGAGCCTGGGCTTGTGCGAGGCTATCACATTGTTCTTCCTCATGGCCAGTCAAACAGCTTTTTGCAGCAAGATGGCCACCCTTATCAGCAACTTCAGAAATGACATCACTTCTGGTTCATTTTCACAGGCATACTGAGAAAAAGGATCCTAAGGACATGAAATTTAAAGGCAAGCAAAATAGGAGCCAGCTTTCTCCTTCCCTTTCCCAAGGGACCACCTCCCAAGGGCTCTCTCTTCAAGCTGCTGCCCTTCTGCTGTGTCTGCTTTCACACCCTTCTATCCCTGCAGTCATACGCTTCTGAGGGACTGGTTTTGTGCTGGAGGTGGTAGAGTTGTGTGCTCATTTACTTCTTTCCTATCATTTCCTCTAATTTTTCCATTTCCTATTAATCTTTCCTTCCAGAACCCTAAAAAATTGTGCAGCTCCCCACCAGTGAAGGCCTCCACCTCTGGATTAGGGCTTAAGTGCTGAAGAAACTTTATCAAGCAGTTTGGATCCAGGGTTGAGAAATATGTTGTCCAGCAGGAAGAAGTCAATAAGGAAGCAAAGCAAACACGGATACCCAGCCCAGGACTTGGCCAGGGCAGTACCTTTGGACTCACGTCCCTCTGCTTTTTTCTTTCTGTCTTTTTTTTTCTTTTTTTTCCCCCAACAGAACTGCCAGGAAATGTTTTGTTACCACACGTGGGCAAGGCAACAAGAGCTTGTACCCAGCCAGGGAAACCTTTGGCATCTCAGCATCTCCCCGGCACCACAGCACGGCAGCGCTGGCAGAGTGCACAGTACCACCTACTGCTTAATGGGATCACTGCCTGAAATGGCTTCAGCAGCCTGTCCTTGGAGGCCTCCTGTCCACGCTCTGATCCAGCCCAACACAGCTTAACTTCTGACAGGATCACAGCGCAGGGACGCACATGCCCACAGGCAAATAATCACACCAGAGGCTGCAACATGACAGTGTGGAGAATTAACCCAACCACCAAGCCTACCTTGGGTGCAGCTCCCTGTCATCTCGCAGCTCCTGGAATTAATGAACTTAGCAGTGCAACGCGATGGGCACAGAAAGGGGATCATTCATACCCACCTCACATCCACAATGAGGCAGATCAAAGCAACACGCTGTGCTGAGGTGCTTGTGCCCATCTGCCAGTCTACCTGCAACAGCCATCCCGGAGACCGGCAGCACAACAACGTGGAGGGACTGAGTGTGAACCAGGAGACTGAGCCTAAAGGAAAATGGGAGACAGCGCATTAAAAATGCAGAGCTGATCTTCTCTACCAGCCTTTGCCACTGATTTACAGAGCCAGCATGCTTCATCTGCGCAGGCTACCTTCATTTTATTGTTATTAATTGTTATGAGGTTTTTTGGCAGGGATGGAGAAGCTTGTCTGATTAAAAATAGCTTTGGGGACGGCAGCTGGCAGAGTCACAAGGAGAGAAGGATCCAGCTCCAGGTCTTTTTACAAAGAATGTGTTCTTAGAAAGTAATTGGGTGCAATCAAGTGCTGAGATAAACAGTAGCACTTCCCAAGGTGTAGCTTAAGGCCTTGATCCTGCCCGTTGCTGTTTGCTTTCAAACATTTAGAAAGGCCAAAGGCCTGCTCAAGTCTCTGCAGACTTTCTGCCAGGACCAGTGCCCTACTGGTTTGGCTTTGCAAGGATGGAGAGAAGAGATTTTTCTACACAGATCAGGATGCTGTAGCAGGGTGGGATCTGGGATGCAGAAAACACACCATAACAGTATCAAAAACATGCTGTGGTATGGGCAGAGAATCTGGTTCTCTGGATGCACGTGCCTCTTCACCTTTTGTGGCTGACACCCATGTGTTTCTGCAGGACCTTCATCCGCACGCTCCAAACAGCTTCCACAGCTTTCTCACTCTCCATTCAAGTAAGGTTCCACAAAAAAATCATCAGCAGGAAAGAACTGACATTCTGACTGAAGAGTGAGTGTGCTGAGAGCTGGAAATACCCTTTTGTATTTTACCCCGTTTAGATGTCCACTGACCATTTTCCTGCAGATCTTTACTCCTCATTTCCAGTTCACGCCAGTACACGTTGGACCCCCACCCGAACACAAATCTGAGCTTGTCTCAAGGTCACTGACATTTTGATTTTCCTTTGTCTTATCTACCAGCGTGATGGTGCAAGGATGGCTCTCAAGCCATTTAAGCTTGGCCAGGGATGAAACTTTAGGAGGGCTGACACTTTAGGAGGGCTGACCTAGTAGGTTTTGGCTAGTGGGGTCCAAGATCCTTGCTGCAGGACTGAGCAAGCCAGCTTTCCAGCATTGAAGTGCTCACTCCAACAACCAGCTTCACTTCCAGCCAAGCCAGAGAGCAGCAGGACTTCTGGAGAACTGCCTTCATTGGTAGCCTTTGAACTTCTCATGGAGGTCTCTGCCGCCATCACCTCCCACCGGCTCTCTGAAGCGTTCACTTCTTGCGTCTCTTGGGCACATGAGAATGGTTTTACACGGCCCCACAGACCAGGAGGGCTAGCCTACCTTTAATATGTTGCTTTCTAATGTATTTCTGTGCTCACTTCCAGGAAAGTTTTGGCAATCTGTGAAGCTCTTTCTTTGTAAAGCCTCTCACACATTGTGTCATTAGGTGGAAATGGCCTCCGGAAGAGCTAAAAAACCAAAGCATTTCCCCACGTATCCTATTTGCAGGAGGAAAGTGCCTCTGTGCTGCTGCCTTCTTTTTTTCTTTTTCACCCCGGTATGAAAACATCTGAAACTGTCAGAATTTATACAGGCAGATTTGGCAGCCTTTTGAGACTTCTTAGTTGGAGTGGGACGCAGAATTTCACTTTGGAGCTTGCTTGTTTGCTTCCTGAATATGCAGCCTGTAATCAGGCAAAGTTTTAGCAGCTCAGACGGCAAGCCCAGCCGCTGCGGTCAGCCTGTGCTGACAATAGGCAGGTGCTCGTTGCTGTAAACCAATGCAGCTACACTGAAATCAATAAACCACAAACATTTATACTCGCTCAAGTTCCGGCCCCGTATTTTGATGATTTTTTTTTTTTCTTTTTTCTTAGTTTTCTTTTCTTCCTTCGCCGCTTTAGCACATTTGCTCACGATTGCCTCGATCAAACGGAGCACATCATGCCAGGGGCAGGCTCAGCCCTGAGTCAGAGCAGAGAGTGAGTGCCACCTACTGAAACGTGAATTTTCCATGACCGGTTCCTCCCCGTCTCCCTCACATCCCCCCCACCCCCCTCCTT
>VZTM01017876.1:508-18327 GCA_013400555.1 Jacana jacana | reverse complement strand
CCTCCCAGCTTCCTCCAGGGCCTGGGATACACTTCCAAAAGACACAAAAGAGCAGGAAAGAGGATTTAAGTTGTTTATAAGGCCATCACCCCTCTTTTAATAGGCAAAACCTCGGGGAGAGGGGAAGAAGAGGATTTGTTTTCCAGGTTTTTCGTCTGCCTTAAGCAGAAAGGTACACAAAAGAGAGAAAAAAGTCCCCGGCTGGAAAAACATTTCCTCTTAAATGGCATGATATGCCTTTAAGGGGAAGGTAGCAGGCAATGATCCATCTTCACCACATACAGACTTGCCTTGTTCTTCCATTTCTGGCTGAGTGATAAAACGTTAAATGTCATTTCCTGTATCGGTGGTTAACCACTAGATGCTGGATCAGAGATTTACCAGAAGTGCAATATTCAAAAGTGGACCCGCTGCTTTCAATAACCCTTTCTTACACCCTGTGGGAACGATTTAACCTTTGAGAGAGAGGGAAATAAAAGAAAAACCAACAGCAACAAAAAAAAACCCAAACACAAAAATACCCTGGATTTGGGTAGGAAGATCTCTCTTGAGCTTTGTGCCAACGGCTCACACCTTGAGCAGGCGATAAATCCTTCCCTGGCCCCAGTCTGGCAGAACACTAAGGCTTGTGAGAAAGCGAAGCCACAACGTGGGTTGTTTATGAGCCCTCGGTTCTATCACTGGCAACTGGAGATCAGGCACTGGGGGATGCGCCTGTTTGTTTGCCACTGATTTTCTTCTGCTAAAAGCCAGCATATTTAGCAAATGGACTGACACTAGAATCCCAAACACGTACTCCCTATCAGCCTTTACTTTCCATTTATTTTACACTGCAGAGGCAAGCAGTTTATCTGCCCAGGCTGCATTCATTTTATTACCATCATCATAGTCAGTTACAGGGTTTAAATGATTAAAAATGATTAAAAATCATTTTGGGAAGAGCAGCTGGGAGAGTTAGGAGCAGATAAAGGAATTTCAGTTGAGGCTACGTTTCCAAAGGATGAATTTTGAACATGCGGTTGTGCAATTACCTGTGCAAATAGAGAGTTATTTTCCTAATTACATAATATTTGTAAAGCACTCAGAACATAAAATGGCTAAGCACACATCGAGAAATACTAGTCAGAGAAAGTTGTGGCCAAACAATGGTGACAAGCATGAAGAAATAACAGAAGCAGGTCCTTTGGGCGTACGCCTGATGTCTAAACTGCCTACGCAGGGCTCTGGGTTGCAGCAACACCCCTCGCTTTACCCTCCGGCTCCTGCACCATCTTAGTGTCCCTGCTCTCAAAAAGCTCAAACAACTCAGCTCAGCTGGAGAACGCCCTTTTTTCAGGGTGGGGAATGGCTCTGCCTTTGCTGCTTGCATGTGCCTCGCAGGGCAGAGCACCTCGTCCCCGAAGGCAGTCCGCAGGCCGTATTGCAAGTCAAATAACAAATGGTGACAACCTCGGAGTTGAGGTACCTCACTCCTTTCTTCCTGGACCAACAGGAAATCCCTACATCTCTCCTTGTCATTACCATTTACTCGCTTGCACTGCAGCAGCACCCAGCTGACTCAGTCGTGAACCTGAACCCAGCCATGCTAGGTGCTGTGCAAAGCACTCTGCGGCTATACGGTCCCTCCCTCCCAGAGCCAATGCTCTCAGACATGAAAGGGAAACGCTCCTGGCATCCCCGGACCACCAGTACCAGCGCTCTGCACGCAGTTCAGCTCCTGAAGCACAGGCAATAGGAATGGTATGGTTTGGATCCCGGGCTTCCCAGGCAAACAAGGGCAGAGAACAGTATTTGCACAGCAGAGCACGCGTTGCTGTTGAGCAGTAACCCACCGGCCGCTGAGCAGGGATAAACAGGGCAGCGCTGAGTCCACAGGGGACAGGCCTTGTGCGCCGCTCGGGGAAAAAAAATGGGATGGCAGAAGATCCAAGAAGATTCCCCCCAAAGGCAACGTGTTTTTTTTTTTTTTCTTCACTCCAAAACTCACAGGAAATCTCCAGATTACTCATCCTTTCCCAGGAACCCTGGCTGGAAAAAAATCAAGGGGCCTCACTATTTTCCTACAAACACGCACACACACACACACACACACAAAGGAGCCCTGCAAAGACCTTAACACCAGCTGTGCTTGCCCTTGCCAGAACTTCCTGAATCCACC
Organism: Jacana jacana; assembly: GCA_013400555.1. Taxonomy (NCBI): domain Eukaryota; kingdom Metazoa; phylum Chordata; class Aves; order Charadriiformes; family Jacanidae; genus Jacana; species Jacana jacana. Next base: position 16,169 of record VZTM01017876.1, on the reverse strand, counting down.
CCCGTTTACCCTAGCTTGCCAAGCAATGCAAATATTTGAGAGGCCACCTCGTTTCCGCAGCATCTGATGTAAAAATCCGCATCGAATCCAAGCGGTAAAGGCTGTGACTCACAGCTACTCAGCAGCCAGAAGTCCTGTCAGGCAGGCCAAGCTCTTCTATAGCAGGAGGTCACTGGAACACACTCTGGCTCACCTCTCTCATCGATCAAAAGAGTGCAACCACTTAGAAACATCTCCTGCTTGCCTTCCCTTTTTAAAGTCAAATGCTGAGAAGCTGTTTCCTAGTAGACGGAGAACTGGATGACACAGATATGGTATCTTGGGGAAAGAAAATGAAGTTTCATCTCAGCAACTGCTGAAACTTACAGCACAAATGAGTTCTGCTGTGCAACCCAGAGACTGCAGCCAAGAGAAACTTGACTCAGAAGACCTGATTTCAGTTCCTGCCTCCACTACTGCCCTGATTGATCTTGGGTTAGTCACTCAACCGCCCTTGGAAATTAGGTCTTCCTCTGATGACTGGTGCTTGGGAACAGCCTGGATATCGGCAAGAATGTGGAAGAGTCAGGTGACATCTGCAGCCCAGTCCCAGACTGGGGAGAAAGTAACAGCATGTTGCTGCAAGGTCTACATGGATGATGGGCGGTGAGGAAGGAGTGAGGTAGAAACCGGTGCTTTGATAGCTATCGAGGTGCTAAAAAAGACTTTACAAAACAGGGACACCTTTCTCCCCCACACATACGTACATGGGGAACATACATCTTGTAGGCTTCCAATTATGCTGCATGAACAAGAAATGCCTCATCACAGAGTCCTTCTGGGATGTGACTTGCCTTTCACGCATTAAGGGTCAAATCTTTGACCACATCAGCAATCCCACACATTCAGAAACCATGAATCAGGGTGTCAGAAGTTGCAACTTCCCAAAGTTTCCAAAGCAGGCCCTTGCATACTTGTTCTTTATGTGAGCACTCAGATTATTTTCCATATTTAATTGACTCCAGAAGCTGAAACTAATAATCTGTTTGTCAGGGTATACAATAGTCAGAGGAGTATGGCCCCCTTCAGTCTTAATATGTGAAAAGCTTTTTCTCCCGCTCTCTGGTTCTGTAATGGACCACACCTACTGTACAGAGGAAACAATTCCTGACTAACTAAATACTAAGAGAAGACATAATCTATTGAGGGTTTTTTCCTCTTTTAGATCTTGTTTATACCTCAGGATTGCACTGGTTTTAAGTCAGTTCATGGCAGACTAAGGACACACAAATTCATTAAACCATGTAAAATCAAATATCTCAATTTTAAGAACACCTTAAAATGCATTTAGCCTTGAACAGGAGTGGCAAATTTAGCCCTGGACATCTACCTTTTCATATAGAACCTCTCAAGGTGGTTTCTCCACTCTTCAAAAGTGCACCTTGCTTACTTGCATGCAGCTCACAGCTGCAGGCTTAAGCTTCAAGCTTGGCTTTCCCCTCTGCACACCCAAATGAACCACAGAGATGTATCTTACTGCACTGATGAATGTGCTGAAGCTGGTTCAAAGTGGCCTTGCAGCATCTAAGTTGAATTCTGATCCAGGCAGCCTTCTCCACGCCTTCTCATCTATCTTTCCAAATCTTCCCTTCCATCTGCAGGGAGGGGTTGCATTGCCATTCAAAGGCATACATAGGCTGAAGCCAAGGAACCTAAGAGAAACAGAAGGTGAGGCTGTCTCAGCCCTGTGGCTATCACAAGTAAATGTCCCCTCGGGTTGGCTTTAAAAAGTAAATAAAGGAAAGAAAATCCTCCTTGTCCTGAGGCTGCTTCCACAGGCATAGTCTTAACAACCTCCCAAGGAAGAGCAGAGAAAATCTGACAACGCACTGTTATTCATGAAGACTTATACTCATGTTCATGTTCTTCTGCAAGGCCCTAAGAGCTACAATGCTCTTCTCTCCAGCAAAAAGAAGCAGTAGTAAGCAGCCTGGTGCATGTCTCCTCCTTTATACACTGATACAGGTACATATCCTACTACAACATGTAAACTTTAGGTGTATACTGGTTGGATGATCAAGGCTCCAACATACAACCCAAATCTCGAGGGCAAAACCTAGAGTTAAAGCCCTCCTCTCCCTGTTTGCAGGAAGTCTAAAGTGTAGCCGTGGTCACCCCTGGAATGAAAATGGTTTTCTCGATCAGTGGTTCCTGATGTAAATAGCTTTTAGCATTAAAAGGTGACAGGTTTGGCTGTCTTGAAGTAATTAGACTATGGGACTGAAATGAGTGATATGTCCCTGAACAAGGTACAGCTGAGTTCTGCTTGACAAGGACATAAGGTATTTTTGAACTTGCCCAAGGAAGGCAAAGATAGCTATATGGGGGAAAGGCAGAGCTAGGTATTTCTTAAGAAAAACATCTTGCAGAAGAGACTCAAAATCACGAGTTCATACTTTCAGAGATTCTGAGCATTTTCATTTCACATTATATTCCCTATAAAGGGCAACGTCAGTGTCATTTTTTTCCTTTAAATCCAGGTTTTTCTTTATTGCTGCAGGCCATGCTCTGCAGCAAGTCCATTCTTACCACTGAGCGTGGTAAGCTTCAACTAGCAGCTTGTAGAGAGCACTGTAGGCTGTGACCTAAGCAGACAAAAATGGGCCGCAATGTAAACTAATGTATTTGGGAGGGATGTAACACAAAAGAGTTACAGAGGTTATTACAGGTTTGCAGATATGGACACAACAGAGAAGCAGCTCCTTCCATGGTACTGCAGACCCTCAGGGCTCACACATAATGAACTGGCTCCAAAAGTTAAGAGACAAAAATAATTGCCATAATATTTCTTTTTTTTTTTTACATTTGCCTTCCACAGATTGCATTTTCAAGATTTTCTCTTTAAGCGCTTTAAGGGCTTAAACTCTTTAAAGGCTTATGAGTTTACATTAAAAATATAGTGGAAGTTTAATCACCTGACTCCTGGAACACAGGTTTAATGGGGAAAAAAAGCTTCTAATTTTTTTCCAGTATGTAACTCATACCAGTTAACCACCAATACTTTAAAAGTAGCGTTCCTTGCAAGTAAAACCTCGGGTAAGCTAGAGATAGAAGGCAGCAGTGCACTGCAGGAGATGGGTAAGATTTTTGGGCAGAAACAAAAAGTGGGTATATTTGGCAAAACTGGCAGGGTTTGGGAGAAGGAGGCAGACTGGGCCAGACTGGCAGGGTTTCAGTAGCAGGGGCTGTGAGGGTGATCTGTGTGGCAGGAGACCATGAACTGCCCTGGGGCCAGTAATAGCTGCCTCCTGTGGCTTTGAAACAGATGGGGCCAGCCCATGGTGAGTCAAAACTCCAACTGAAGCAGCATATGGCACCTCCACTCAAATATATTTAAGTGGAATTGGCAGCCATTAGGAGAGGAGTTAAGTGAGGAGATGTGTTTGGAGACCCGGTGACAAGATACAGGGGAAGCATGGAGAAGACATGTGAGGAGATATGTGAAGAGGAGCATTAGAAGAACATGGAAGGCGTTGGGGACATGGCTGGAGATGCAAGAAGGCAACCCACACCAGGGCAGCAACACTGGGAAGCCTGGAGGAAGACTCGCTAGGAGGCAAAGAAAGAGCAGCAGCTAAAAACTATTAAGCACACAACTCCAACATCCTGTGCCATCCATCACCTCACTGAAAGGATTGTGAGGGTCTGCATGTAACCTGTGGTGAAAACAAGGGGAGCTGGCCCTCCGAAGTGGGAAGGAAAGGTGTCTGCAGAAGATGAGCCTGGGGAGGGAGGAAGAAAGGTGAACGCTGCCATCCTGCTGGTGAATGACAATGGGGGTGGGGGTGTGCGTGCTTCTTTTTTCCATTTCTTAAAGAAAGGCAAATAGAACATGGTTTATCCACCTCATAGCTTATTACTAGAGCTGCAAAACAACTCTTTCATCCTGTTTCCTGCCTCAAGCTGGTGGAAAATGTAATCGTCTAGTATGCCTTTCTAGGCTTAGTCCTCTAAATTTGGAGAGGCCAAGCAGCTATTCCCTTATAAGGTTCATTTTGCAACTACCCTCCTCTTGCGATGCCTCCCTGCCTTCCAACCATTTTATTTTCCCCAAACTTTCCTTACTTCTTTCCAGCAAATAGGGTAAAGTCTCCCAAGTAGCTTGGTTTCTTTAAGCTTGTCACTCATTCCCTCATAGACCTGAAATTATAAACAGCTGTCTACAAAAACACAATAGCTTCTAGAGTAACCAATGCTAAGGGTGCCTGGAGAGGGCTATGACTCCAGCCTCCATACAGGGAGAGAGACAGGGGTGCCGGAAACAAAGATCCTGTTTCAGTGCAGATTATCCCAGCATGAACAATAGAGGGACATATGGGATGTATGGCCAATTCCTTATAAAGAAAATGCCCCTCAGTTCATTCAGGAGGCTCCAGAAAATCAAAAGAAAAGAAAAAAACAGCAAAGCAGGTCCCCCCCACCCTGTATCCCCAGGTACCTGGCGATGTGATGGAAAGAAAAGCTTTGTAGAGCCATCTCTGCAGATGCCCATGGAGCTTGCCAAGGAGCAGGTGCCTTGGGCAGTGAATTAGCTTCTATGGCTTGGCCTCTGGGGCCACATGACTGCCATCCAAAACTGCTGAGATGAGGGGAGAGGGTCACTGGCATCAAGCGCTAGTCTGAGTAGCACCTGGTCACTATCCGCTGTTTTGGTAAGAAATGTTAGCGTGTTACCCCATCTGGTGCTCAGGAGTCGAGCTTTTCCAGACTTACAAATCAGCAAGAGAAAAGCATAAATGTTATTTTTGTTTGCAAATATTAGCTCTAAATAAAAGCCAAAGCAGTTTCCCTGCGAACTTTCAGGAGTGTCCTGCGGAGAAACGTAACTACTAAATGAGAAACATGATTGACTGTTAGTGTGAATGCTTTCAAGGTCTAACTTCTGCCTAACTGTTTAAGTAAGCATATTAATTTGAACTTGGATTTTTCCTGCCAGTGCATTGACATCTCTGGCCAAGCCATACTATGTTTCCCATCTGCCAGTATCCATGTGTCTTCAGCAATTCTGTTCACAAAACCAACGCCCACTCAGGTACTTCTCTGTTCAAGGACAGCTCTGTTCTGTCAGGCAGTCACAAGTGCCATATTATAAACGTGAAAAGAGAGTATCCCAGCTTAAACACTTTTGTAAGAAAATCTCAGCAACAGACATCACCTGGTTTAAAAAGCAAATTCTATTGCTCTGTTTTCTCTCCTTAAAAACTACTTATATTTTCACCCATGCGATAAAGCACTTAATCTCCCGCAGAAAGAATTCCCTACGTGTGAGCCACTGGCTGGTAGATAGATCTCTAGCAAACTGGTTTTCTGAAACAAATGGGTGTACATTTGTTTTGCATGCAGGAAATATAGGCAGGCAGATGAACACATATTCCCTCCCCCCCATTTTTTTTTCACTCATTCATTTAGTAACTGTAGAAAATCTTGGGAATTACAATGGAAACAGAACGCAAATAAATTCTGAAATGTGATGTTGCAGAACTTTGGCTGCGTGTTTCATTAAAGTATCTACCACAATGCAACTGTCTCATGATAAAGATGTCTCCAGCCTCGGATGGAACTTAGCACTGTCTGCAGAAGTGCTGTTTCACTTATGTTTAGACAGGGCGGACAGTGCATTGTAAAGAGAAGAAACATCTGTTTTCATCTTATAATCTAGTAACAAATAAAGAACAAAAGCAAAATCTTCACAAGAATCAACAGGGCACCATTTGCTTCTCTCTCTCTTTAAGGTCCACAGGAAGGGGAGAGGGGAAAGGGAAGTGGAAAAGACTTCTCCATTTAATGGTGCAGCACTAGAAAAACAATCCAGGAATAGAATGGCCATATTTTAAAAACTGACATGCCTGGGGGTTTTGGTTTGGGGTGTTTTTCTTTCTCTTTCTTTGTTTCTTCTTTGTTTCTTTCTCTCTTTCTTTCTCTCTTTATCTCTTTTTCTTTCTTTCTTTCTTTCTTTCTTTCTTTCTTTTTTTCTTTCTTTCTTTCTTTCTTTCTTTCTTTCTTTCTTTCTTTCTTTCTTTCTTTCTTTCTTTCTTTCTTTCTTTCTTTCTTTCGTCTTTTCTTTCTTTCTTTCTTTCTCTTTTTCCTTCTTTCTTTCTTTCTCTCTTTTTCTTGCTTTCTTCTTTCTTTCTTTCTCTCTTTCTTTCTCTCTCCCTCTTTATCACTTTCTTCTTTCTTTCTCTCTTTCTTTCTTTCTTTCTCTCTTTCTTTCTCTCTTTTTTTCTCTCCCTTTTTCATTCTCTCTCTCTCTCTCTCTCTCTCTCCCTCTCTGTAAAAAGCGTTGTGAGTATATATTTCAAGGAAATCAAACATTCTCTTTGTTGCTATCACTGCTACCGGTTCCTCCATTTCTAGGTCACTGGATAAGCCCAGAAATGTCTAGGTGAGGAAGGCTATGGCTCAACAACTTTCATGTCAAGAGCCCTCGGGGTATCATTTGACAAGCAAGTTTCCAATAGCACTTTTAGCTGCTGTGGACACTGTTTTCTCTTTCTCTTGTTGCCCGCGCTGTTTGTTCCTGTGCCCAGACTGAGTCCTTTGTTTTGCTTAATCAAGCGTTTGGAGCAAGGAATTGATCCCACTGAAAACTAACATTCTAGCTCTCAGCTGAATCTGATCACCCATGACTTTCACTGTGCAATCACTCAGAGGGTAAGGCCAGCAAGTGGAGGGTAGGAGGCAAGGAGTGGGCTGCTCTTCTTGGTTCCAGTGACACCAGCTGGATGGACAGTGAAACTAGAGCATAGGCAGGCACAAGCCACCACTCTGAGTAAGAGAAAAAGCAGCATTCATCTGTCATCTTGCTCCAGGCAAACACCCATCGGGTTCTCTTATGGCAAAGAAAACTGCATCATGTAAACACTGTAGAGCAAAAATCAAACTGTTTTGAAATGGACTGACGTAGGACCCTTAATGTCCCTGCAGTGGCACTCCATGAGCCTCGGCCAAAAATGAGGGAAGACCAATGTGGGCTGTGAAGGAACCGTGCAAATCCCTCTGGGTTTGCTCTTCCACATGGCTTCTCTGCCCTATCATACAAGGTAGGTCCTTTATGCTGTGGTGACTGATCAGCAGCTCCACTTGGTAGAAAAGTGGCAGAAACTGATGGGGGAGAAAGGGGAGTGGTATGTGTTAGAGGAAGGCAGAACTTGATCCTAGGAAATCAGCAGGGTAAGGCTTTAAAACTAAAATCAGTAAGAAAACTGCGAAGCATAAGGCCTGAACGGACAGCAGGTAATGGCAGTTACAACCCCACGGTGTGCACAGCAAGAGCTGAAGGGATAAAACAGTCCACGGGTAGACACACACATAGAACAAGGTGAAGCTTTTTTTCCCATTAATATAAACCAAAAAGCACCTGTTCTCCCCTTTTTCTCTCCTCTCCCAACAGCAAACAGCATCCACGGCAATGTCTGTCTGTCCAAGACAGGCAGTTTCCCTCCCAGATTCTCTCCCACAGCCGGATTTGAACAGAAGCAATGTGGTTTGAGCAGGTATCGGCCCTGTGTTTCTCTGTGGCTCTCCGTCTGGTTGTGGGTTAGGCCCCCTGTGGCGAGGCCTCAGGCAGAATTAGGCTTTGCCCGTGCAGAACTGGGAAACACCAAGCCTACACCGACACCCCCAGAATCTGCCTCCTCCTCAGAACAACCCCAAGGCCTCAAGGGCCCCTCACAGCTACTTCGGCTCCTCCCAGCCGCAGCTCCTTACGGGGGAGCCCTTGACCGCCCCCCCGGCGGCCCCCGCTATGCCGCGGTAACCCATCTTTCCCAAAGCCCCGCCGCTGCCACCGGGCAGGCCCTGGAGCCGGCGGCGTTTCGGCGGGGCCCCGGGCCAGGCCTCGCCGCCCGCCAACTGCAGCTGACGCCGGCATGGCGCCACCTGGCGCCGGCGGCGGGGGAGGTGGAGGCCTCCCCGGTAAATTGAAATTTAAGAATTAATTTAAAAAAACAAAACAAAACAAAACAAGAAACCACCCACAAAATTTTTTAAAAAGTTGTTTTTTTTTTTTTTTAAAAACCAATCAAACAAATCCTTGGGAGCTTTTACTGAGTCCTCTGGCGGTTCAGTGAGCTGTCAAATCATCCCTCTCACTTTGGGAACCGGTGAATTAAAGTGCTTTAAAGCGCTTGGTGTTCCCAAGAATTTCACCAACCGGACAACATATCCAGAAATGCAGTGCTGTCAGCTGAGGCTGCCCACCACCCCGAACTCACAAAGTCCCATAAAAAGGGCCTGTCACCCCCAAAACAGAGGATGTTCTGCCCTATGGGTGCTGTGGTGGAGCTGGGAACAGAGAGGGAGGGTGACCAGCCAGGAGATTCATCCCCTGCAGAGCAGTCCTGAGTCCTGAAAAAGGGCCTTTTATCCCCAAAACTGAGGTGCCGTCTCACTCCAGAGGTGCCATCACAATTGGTGTCCAATTAGGAGATGGCCCCTTGGAGAGCAGTCCTGAGCGAGGGCCTCACCATGCTCCTGTGAGGAAAAGGGGGTGTCATGCCATTCCCCAAAGTTCTGTCTCTTAGAGAATTAGAGGTCTTGCTGCAAGTATGAAGACCATCCTGCTCTTACACTCAGGCAGGGTGGGGGTTTGGTAGCTGATTGAGTTGGGTTTTCACTGTCAGAAGAGCAGCGTACCCTGTGGAAAGCAAAAATAATGAGCAAACTATCCTCTTTCCAGTGATGGTCTTTGTATCTGTGATTAACTGCTTACTGTGTGATTTTTCTACACCTTGGACTGAGAACTGGCTGAATGGCAGAGCTCAGAGGGTTGTTCAGTCTAGTTGGAGGCCTGTAACTAGTGATATTCCCCAGGGAATTGTATGGGCTTAGTCTTGTTCAATATATTCATCAATGACCTGGGTGAGGGGACAGACTGTACCTTCAGCAAGTTTGCTGAGGATACGAAACTGGGAGGAGTGGCTGACACACCAGAAGGCTGTGGTGCCATTCAGCGAGACCTGGACAGGCTGGAGAGTTGGGCAGAGAGGAATCTAATGAATTTCAACATGGGCAAGTGTAGGGTCCTGCACCTAGGGAGGAATAACCCCATGCACTGGTACAGGTTAGGGGGCTGACCTGCTGGAAAACAGCACTGTAGAAAGAGACCTTGGAGTCCTGGTGGACTAAGTTGACCATGAGCCAAGAATGCACCCTTGTGGCCAAGAAAGCCAATGGTCTCCTGGGATGCATTAAAAGGGGTGTGTCCCGCAGCTCGAGGGAGGTCATCCTCCCCCTCTGTTCTGCCGATTTGAGGCCACATCTGGGGTACTATGTCCAGTTCTGGGGCTCCCAGTTCAAGAAGTACAGGGAACTACTGGACAGAGTCCAGTGGAGGGCTACAAAGATGATAAAAGGAATGGAGAACCTCTCATGAAGGAAAGCTGAGACACCTGAGTGTGTTTAACCTGGAGAAGGGAAGACTGAGAGAGGATCTTGTCAGTACTTATAAATATGTCAAGAGGATGGAGCCAGACTCTTTTCAGTGGTGCACGATGACAGGACAAGGGGCAATGGACGCAAGCTGGAACACAGGAAATTCCATCTCAACAGGAAGAAACACTTTTTTACTTTGAGGGTGCCAGAGCACTGGAACAGGCTGCCCAGAGAGGTTGTGGAGTCCCCTCCTCCGGAGATATTCAAAACCCACCTGGATGCCTCCCTGTCCAGCCTGGTCTAGGTGAATCTGCTTTGGCAGGGGGGCTGGACTAGATGATCTCTGAAGGTCGCTTCCAACCCCTACCAGTTTGTGATTCTAAGCAGTGGAGGGGCAATATATAAGCTATGTTTGCAACAGTGAAATATTGTACAGTTATTACTCAGACATGAATTTCATGTTTCTAAAACGTGATATAAAAACCACAGAGCCTAAAGGTTGAGATGTCAATGGACCCAGCTGTACCCAGCTATGGAGGCTCCTAAGCAGAGCAGATGAGACTTCAGCAGAAGAAAAACATGATGAATTTCTGCCCATGATTCTGACAGGGCACTGAAGCAAACACTCCGAACTTGAGGTTGATGATGACCCTTGCGTATCCCATGTAAATAAGACAGAGTTGCTGCAGGTTTGAGAGCACAAGCTGCAAAGGCCTTGGGTACAATTCAGCTTCCAAAGGTTTTGCTCCTGTAGAAGACATCGGTCCACTGCTCTGCTGTCCACATAAGGCTGGTGTCCAGCACACCATGCTGCAAGTTGCTATGAAAAGCAAGGGAAACAGAGCTTATTAAGCTCACTTTTAGCTTTCTGGGATACATTCAAAAGATGAGAGAAGTGATCAAATTTTCTCGGGTATCAGTGCTTCATGATATCAAAATAGTAATTCACTCAGAACAGACTGATTGTGCTTTGGAAATTTGCAGAGTCCCTCCTCTTTCAAACATCTTTGATCAGCAAACAAATAGTTAATGTTACATGTAAGGAAATGCTGGGCATCCAAATTCATTCTCATTGAGGGGTAAGGACAGTTCACACTGCACCATGCTCAATTGCTACAACAGCTACCAAATAAGTCTATGTGTGTGGGGGTTTTTTTAACCACAAGATAAACTAGATCATGAAGCTGCAAGATTTAAAAGAAACAGAAATCTTCCTGTACACACTGTAATCTAAAATATGAAATAGCCTGTAATATAGCCATTCACTAAGCAAAAGTCTTGAAAGTTCCAAATAGAAATCCAACATGATTTAAGCGTCTCCTTCAATTTAACCAAAGGAAGTACCTGAAGCAAAGAAATCCCCAGAAGCATGTGCTTTTCTGGTAGGTACATTCAAGTCAGTCAAAGGCTATTAGTGTCAAAGGTTCAGCCAGGTAAAAGTTTATTCCTTAGGATGAAGGGAAGGTCTGAGTATATAATATAATTGGTCAGCCCTGAAAACAGAGGTCCATGAAACATCAAGAAGCAATGAGGGATAGGGGAGGAAATCGCTCCACAAAGGAGGACAAGCCAGGACCTGACGGTAACTACAGTGTAGGCAGCGTCCTCACACACACTCCTGGCACAGTCCCACAGGACCTGAACACTGTTCATGAACAGTCCCCAGACAGGTGATGTGGCGAATCAGCTCCAGAGCGCGGTGAGGAGATAAGGCAATAAAATAGTTCCAAGGTCTATCCAGAAAACAAGAGGGAATCACAGAATCACAGTTACAGCACAGTACAGACAGGCAGTCACTATTCAATCAATTCAATCCCTACTGAGAAGACTTTGTCTCTGCCTTTCATGTACTTGCAGGCAGATATTAGACATCTTAACCTCCTCCTTGCTAAAATGAACATGCCTATCTCTCTTAATCTCTCTTCACAGGACACGAGCTAAAGGTTCCTTATGAACCAGTAGCCTTCTGCTGGGCCCTCTTCAGTTTTGCCACATCCTTCTTTGGACATACTGTTCCAGCTGTGGGCTCAGCTGCACTGAACAGGAGGAGATAGGAATTCACTGTAGTCTCCTGGCCATGTTCCTCCCAAAGTGATCTAATCTTCAGTTTGCCCTACGTGCCGTGAGTGCCTTATCAGCTCATATTCAAGCAGTATCCACCATAACCAGCAAGAATTGCTTCTCAGCTAGTTGCTGATACATAGGGCAATTCTGCCCCAGTGTGGAACTTCACAAGAGTCCTTACTGCTGTCCCACAGCAGGTCTTTTATTGATCCTCTTCTTGAGGTTATTGAGGTCTCTCTGAATTGAGGCTCTGCCACTTCTTTCTGCCACTCTCCCTATTTTGGTGTTACCTTCAGAGATGCAGAGGGTGTACACCGTGTTCTCTTCCTGGTCACTGCTAAAGGTGTTGAACAAGATCAGCCTAAGTATTGACTCCTGGGCTAGTCATTACCAGCCACAAGTCAGGTGTTGAGCCATTGATCACTATCCTTTGAGTCTGGCAGTCCAACCAACTTTCCCAATAATTCTTTTGTTTACCCCATACTTCCCCAGTATCCAAATGAGAAAGTTGGAAGCCTCATTAAAGTCAAATTACCTCCACCCCCTCTCTCCTCACACATATAACCAGGTATTTCCTTAGCACCCATTGCTGGCTGAGCTTGTGTTTTGTGTCTAAGTACCTAAGCAATGCTTTTATAGGTCCTCTTTTGTCAGAACATAAGATGCATCTTGTAAAATTCCCTGTCTTCCTCAACAAGGGAATGATGCGTCCCTGAGTTCTCCAGAACTTCTCTTTATAAATCAGCCAGGTGTCCTGAGCATCTTTCTGCTTCATGGCTGATTTCTAGGGATTCTACCTTGAAATCCCCTGAGTGATACAAACCCCACTCTCCTGAGGGGAGCGTGGAAACTATTGCTTACCTTCCATCAGGAGGGTGGAGCCAGGCTCTTCTCAGTGACATCCAATGATAGGACAAGGGGCAATGGGTGCAAGCTGGAACATAGGAGGTTCCACTTAAATGTGAGGAAAAACTTCACAGTGAGTGTGACTGAACACTGGAAGGGGCTGCCCAGGGAGGTTGTGGAGTCTCCTTCTCTGGAGACATTCAAAACTCACCTGGATGAGTTCCGTTTGACCTGATCTAGGTGTTCCTGCTCCGGCAGGGGGATTGGACTAGATGAGCTTTCAAGGTCCCTTCCAATCCCCGATATTCTGCGATTCTGTCATTCCCAGCTTCCCTCCAGTCCCTGAACTCCAGCAGAGGGCACAATGGGCAGCCAAGACTAGTCCTGCCTGGAGTCACCACAGCACATTTCCTCGAAGTCCTCAGGAGATAAGAGCACTGGCTTTAGGGCACAATAAAGAAAAGGAAAGGAGGAGGGCGGGAAGGTGGGGGGGAGGCAGAAAAAGAAAGCTTTAGTTAAGTTACTCGGAATTTGCCTGCCTCGCTCTCATTACCAGAGGTACAGAGATCTGCAGATGGGCAGTGCAAGAGTGTGTCAGTGAGGGAAGAAGGGGAAATTCCCAGAGAATTCACCGAGGAGAAAGGGATGAGAAAAGTAATGGTTTGTTAATGTCCAGGCTGTTCATGTGGAGTTTGTAAGGGGAAAATCAATTTTTACTTGTCAAATTATTGGCCACTGTATCTGAAGAAAGTGGTAAAAGATGCTATTTGTCATGTAGCCCTTCAGCTGTGCTTAGGGGTAGCAGCCCAGCAGCTTTCCTCATCCGCACAGTAATCAACCCTGCTTTGCTGTAGGGAGCTGCGGCAGCGATGACAGCCAATACGCTGGAGGTGGGGAGATGGTACTGCTTCTGTCTGTGATGTGCTCTGTGACCTCTGTGAACGCACCCCACGACTCCTTTTGGTCTTGTCTGCTAGGCTTCTGCTTCAAGGATGGCTGGCTGCTACAGAAGGTACCACAGGTGGACCTCAGTGCATTGACACTGCATCATCATAATAGTGGCAAGACAGCTGCCTCATCAAAATCGCAGCGCTGAACCGAAATGAAACAATGCTGTAGGCTTTTTGTCCCGCTATTGAAAAGGCAGCAAATTTGGTTCTTCCTCCTCTAGGTCCCCCATACCATCCTTCCTTCTGTTGCAAATGGGCTTTTTCTGTCTTATTATTCCAAAAGGCTTACTAGGCAGAACATACCAGGCGCTGGGGGAAATGCTGTCGTTAGAAAGCCATTGCTATCGGTCCTACTGGCGCAGAAACATCTACTGATGGAACAGGAAAGCAACAGCTGGGACTGCACTTGGATCACTTGGATGCAGGGAACCAGGTGTTGTTCCTCCTCCTGAGATGAAGGAGTGCAATAGAAGATCTTAGTCTGGCTGCAATTGGACTGCAGTCCAAATAAGAGCTACTTGCAAACTGCTCTTTTGCTCTTTTCTCTCCGCTGCGATACAAGTACCAAAACAAATCTGTTGCTAACTCCAGAGAGAAAAGGTTGATCTTTAAAAACAAAAGGCTCAGTCAGTGTGGGAAGGGGACCTGTGTCTTTAAAGCCAGGTATGGAGGAAGCTGCAGCTCATTACTTTTTTTATATAGCCATTATTATTTCCTGGGTTGTTTAACAGCATGCATATGTTTGAAGGGCCTATATAGCCTTCAGCAAATAAAATGTTTTTTTCTTCGCTGGTGACTGAAGATTTTCAGGAAAGGATAAGCATCCTCTCGTGTGTGGACAGCATTTGGCACATGGTAAATATTACTTGAATATAAATGATTTGTATGAAAACTGGTAGCAGCCTGACTTGGTTAATAGCACTGTTCTTACCAACAAATTCTAGGTGCTCTTGATCCAAAGAAGTGAATTTTAAATACTTAATAGTGAATCTTTGAACTTTATTTCTTTAATATCCAAAGCTGGATTGAGCCGTGCTTCTATAAGACATGAAGATAAATAACTTTAACCATAAAAGTAATGCTTATTTAAAACCTGGATTTTTTTTTTTTTATCTAAAGAATCTATTATAAAGCTAATCTCAGGCAGCTGTCAGGAAATCTCTTCAACAGTTCCAGTGTCTCTGTTCAGTGAGTGAAACTTGTTGCACGTCTCCTTTTTTGACCACCTCTTAAGAAAACAGAACAAAACCCCACTGAAAATGTAAAAACCACTGGGAAACTTGGGAATCATAGGAGCTGTCAGTTATGAAAAAAATTAAAATATAATATTCTTCTTACATAGAGACTCACAAATTTCTGTTTAAAGTAACTTGAAAGTCACTTTGAAATTCAAATAGTTCTCACCATATAGAATCATAGAATTTTCCAGGCTGGAAGGGACCTTTAGGGTCATCTAGTCCGACCTCTCTGCAGTCATCAGAGACACCCCCAACTAGACCAGGTTGCCCAGGGCCCCGTTGAGCCTCACCTTGGATATCTCCAGGGAAGGGGCCTCAACCACCTCCCTGCGCAACCTGTTCCAGTGGTCCACCACCCTCAGAGTAAAGAACTTACTCCTAATATCCAATCTAAATCTGCTCTTCTCCAGCTTGAAGCTATTGCCCCTTGTCTTATCACTGCAGGCCTTTGTAAACAGACCCTCCCCAGCCTTCCTGTAGGCCCCCTTCAGGTACTGGAAGGCTGCTATTAGGTCTCCCTGGAGCCTCCTCTTCTCCAGGCTGAACAACCCCAGCTCCCTCAGCCTGTCCTCAGAGCAAAGGTGCTCCAAACATCTGATCACTTTTTGTGGCCCTCTTCTGGACCTGCTCCATCAGGTCCATGTCCCTCCCGTATAGAGGGCTCCGGACCTGCACACAGTATTCTGGGTGAGGTCTCACCAGAGCAAAGTGTCAGAATCATCTCTCTGGATCTGCTGGCAACCTACCTTTTGATGCAGCCCAGGATGGGGTTGTCCTTCTGGGCTGCAAGTGCACTCTGCCTGCTCATGGCCAGCTTCTCCTCCATCAGCACCCCCAAATCCTTTTCCTCAGGGCTGCTTTTGAATACCTCATCCCCTAGTCTGTATTGATAGTGAGGTTTGTTCTGGCCCAGGTTCAGAACCCTGCACTTGCTCTTGTTGAGCCTCATGAGGTTCACCTTGGCCCACCTCTCCAGCCTGTTCAGGTCCCTCTGGATGACATCCCATCCCTCTGGTGTATCGACAACACCACACAGCTTGGTGTCATGTGAAAACTTGCTGATAGTGGACTCAATCCCTCTGTCTATATCGTTGATAAAAGTGTTAAACACTACCAGTCCCAGCACAGACCCCCTGAGGGACACCACTTGTT
>VZTM01017875.1:113663-124527 GCA_013400555.1 Jacana jacana | reverse complement strand
CAGGCGTTGCTCTGGGAGACTGGAGTGCAGGCACTGTCTGTGGTACGTGTTATTGATGTCACTGAGGTGGTGCAGTCTTTTACGTGCACAAGTATGGGTTGTCTTTGCAGTGCTGTATTGGCCAGTGATGCAGCCTGTGCCCAATCAGGCTTATCTGTGCTTGACCGGAACTCTGGCACTGCCTGTAGGCGCTCTTTACTTCATGTATGATAAGGCATTCCACACACGTACTGAAGTGCCTGATCTGCATTTGTCACACAGCTGTGCTGGTGGGATAGCCCTTGAGAGGCAGGGCTCTTTCTGGAATGACATTCTGCGATTCCTGCCCTGAGTCTCTCCTGTTACAGTCTTAGGGTGTTCGGAAAGGGTGGACAAGCTGACTGAAACCAATGCCCATGGTCGTGCAAATTTCTTATAACTCTCTCTTGTGCCAGGTCCATCTACACCCACAACCCCCTCACCACATCCTCCTCAGACACCATCAACACCAGCACCCATACCAAGTTCAGGTACTGCTACCTCTTATCCTCCTCTCTTCCTGCCTTTCATTATTTCTTGGTTTTCTTAATACTGCCTTACATTCAAGTGACAGAGTTTTTCTACTTCAGAGTCACAGCTTTTTCTTGCTCATACAGTCACACTGATGGGATAGTCCTTCAGTAGTCAGGATGTTTCTGAGTGGTCAGTATAGATGTCTTCCCTGGTACTCTTTTGGTACGTTATTCAGGTTTCTGGGAAAAGCACACCAGCTGCCTCATAGGTATCTCACATACTCTTAATTGCCATGTCCATAAATATTTTTTTCCCTTTCCTATGGTAAGTTTCCCCTGTTATACAGGTGCTATATATAGCCTTTTGTTATAGTCTTTTGAAAATGAATTTAGCTTCCATATTCTGTTTTTATTTTTGCTATAGGAGAAGTTTTAGCTGTCTTTCCTCCAGTTTTAAGCACTAAGTCATCTTTTTTCCCAACCCCTACCATAGATTTCTGATAGATAAGAGTACAGATTCTTTATGGGTCCAAGGGTGGGAGGGTAGGCTGGGTTTTGGAATGTTCTTGACTGATGCCATCACTGTTAAAACTGAGCAGCAATTACAAAGTAAAACAAGGTGGGAACAAAGCAGCTGTAGAAGTTATTCTGTCTTTCTTTCTTCTCAGGCCGTGCTACCTGTAGTGCCTCTGGTGATCCACACTATAACACTTTTGACCACAGAGTTCATCATTTCATGGGAAATTGTACTTACACCCTCTCCAAAGTGTGCAATGTCTCTGAGAAGCTCCCATACTTTGATGTGTCTACAACAAATGAGCACAGAGGAGCCAACACCAAAGTCTCATATGTGAAGTCAGTGCATGTGGAAGTCTATGGCCACCAGATTTCTTTGCTGAAAAACAAGAAAGTGAATGTAAGGAAATACTTGTTTAAAAGACATATGTAATATTTTTAAACTGACATTCAGATAATTAAATGTTTTCTCTGATGGTAGAGTTCATAGCAGACTCTCTTTTTATTAGTTAAATATACCTTTGTTAATGAGATGTCCCATACATTTACTCAGGTGAATTGTTCTTTAATTACTTCCAGTTAGTTTGTGCACAAGATCATATCTTTTGCTAAGATTGTTGTGACAGTTGTAAGAGTCCCAGGAGCCATACACTAACTTTTACAACTTGCTGCACAGGTGAATGGCAGCAGAATGAACCTGCCTGTATTTATTGAAAAGAAGATCAGTATTCAGAGCAGTGGTGGATATGTTCTCTTGGAAACTGACTTTGAGCTGTGGGTGAGATATGACGGAAATCACTATGCAGAAGTCTCTGTGCCCTCTATTTACAGTGGTCTGCTCTGTGGTCTTTGTGGTAAGTCATGGGCTTGGTCACTTTTTAGTGAGTTATGTAGGCTTGTGATTATGTAAACTTTTTTTCTTTGCTTACCAAATGGACTAGAATGTAAAAAAGGTGCTAGAATATTTCCGTTTCTCAGAACTGTTACTTACAAAATTCCTGGTAACATGCTACCCATTTGAAATGTTGTGAGGTATAACTACAAATAACATTTTTAGCCAAATAAAAAAAAAAAAAACACGTCAGTTATACAGTTTAAATTTAGGAAGAGTAATTATTTGCATGCATCTGCTCAAGAATTCTACAAATACATTGTTCTGTTATTTCTATTCTGATGCATTTGTCTTTTGTGTGAGGAATGCATACCATTTCATTTTGTGAATCATAAAAACTTGAGGCTGGTTCCATGGCAGAGAGCAATCTTCAGAACAGTTAACTGCCAGCATCCTCAAACTTTCCTGCTGCTGTTTCCCTGTGCTATTTTAGGAGGTATTTATACAACCTGAATGATCAAGTTTATATATTCAAAGGAGAAAAAAAAATATAAGGAAAGAAAAGGCTTATTTTTACCTACATTTTATTCTAGCTAAGATAAAAACATTAGAACAAAGCAAGGACAAGGATCCAAAATGGATAATCCTGACCTGATAGACTTGATGAATAAGAAAGAAAATTCATGCTTTATTTCCAAAATTCAAATACTACAGAATATTAAGTGCTATGTATGATACAAAATATAAAGGCCTTCTAGAGTTCTGTGAGAAAGATTAGACACAAAGGGCAGGTTCCACGGTATCCTGTAAGAAATTATATTGTAATAGGAATAGCAAAGTAAGTAGGAGTCATGTCACGGGTGGCTTATGTAGGTAGTAGGAGTAGGAGCCTGCTGGAGTTCGTGGTGACCGGTAACTGGTCTCTGAATGGCAGCTCTTGGCAGTGGCTAAAGGCTAAAGCATAACTGAGCCCTGCTTTGCCCCGTACACATTGCCGTTGCATATATACTCTCCCTAGTTGATAGTGATTTGTTTTACTGCTGAAAGCTATGTTTTTTATACAGGTGTAAACTTCATGTGTCCCATAAATCACTTTTTACCCTCACAGGTAATTACAACGGTGATCCAAATGATGACAACAAAAAGCCCAACGGTGACATTGCAAGTGATTCCAACGATCTTGGACAAAGCTGGCTTGTACCTGAGAATAACACCGTGTATGTATATTAACTTAATCATATGGCATTTGCGAATCAAACTCTACAAAGCCCTCACTGGCTTTGTCCCCCAGTCCCATTTTACACCTTCAGCTGCCCATTAAAAGTAGGGAGCTGCCCTTTTATATCAAACAGGGAATGAGAAGACAGCTTGTGCCATTAAGTCTTGTTTTCCTAAGCAGGAACTATCTGCCGAGTGTGAGGGTGAATAGGACTGCAGTCCAGTTCCCAGACTGGAAAACATAACTCATTGGATCCCATAAGATTTTTTTTTAAGCTAAGAATAAGCCTTTAAATAACTCAGAAGGCATCAAAAAGGGAGACCATTCAATGATAAGGCTGACATCAGCTTTTCAAAGAGGCTGGATAAAGCCTTGTGCCTAATAAAATACACTCTGTTGTGCAGGGTGCATCAATCTTTCATGGAAAATCGTGTAGTAAGAGATGAGAAACATGCACTCAGTTTTGCTTGCTTTTCCCAGATGCTCGAATGGGACAGAAGAGAAATGTGATCCTGTGCAGGAGAATGAAGCAAAGAAGAACACAGCATGTGGCATGATCACAGACCCAACAGGTAGTATGAACTATGTGATGGAGCACTTTATAGCTTGTGTTCAACCTTCTCTATAGTCTGTTGTTCTGAGCTCACATTGGAAACATATAAAACCTCCAGCCTGAGTGGCCAACATAAAAATCATAGGTGCTTGGTCAAGATACATCAACCATTCAGATGGAGCCAACGTGTTCCTGAAGTCTATCTGACAATGTGCACTGGGAGCCACTGGTGCTCTTTGCTGCATAGTGACTTGCACTCTGTTTGCTCAAGGAAAAAAAATCAGAGGGCATTATCACTGCATGTCTTACAAATACTTTATCTGAAATTCTGTAGATATTCCCTGCATTGGAGTGCCCCTGCAGTTGTCCAGAATTAGTGGCTTGCCTAGCAACCAACTCAATTTCTGTAATCTATGGTGTAAGAATCATGCAAAAAGAAGAAAATCTTATCAAAGGGTCTCATTGTGCATGCTGCATTTCAAGTGTTGGTTTAACTTACTAAACAAAGTTAGCCTGTACTCCAGTACAGGTAGGTAGTCCCCATACTCACAATACATTTGCCATGACAGAAAACAGATGGTGGTGGTGAGTTTATAATTGCCTTTTTCCTATCGTTGTTGTTCTGTTCTTCTACATATCTTTCTTGATTTACAGGAATCTTCAAGGATTGTCATAGCAAAGTACCTCCAGAAAATTTCTTTGAAAACTGTGTTTATGACATGTGTTTCACTGGTGGACAGGCAACATCTTTATGCTATGGGCTCCAGGCCTATGCTGAGTCCTGTGTCAATGCTGGGATATGCCTTGAGTGGAGGAATGCTACTCTTTGCCGTGAGTGTTGTGAATTATAAATATCTATTCTGGTTTTAAACTTCAAAAGTATGCACATTGTCCCCTACCTTTTTCAGGCATGTTATTTCATTTTATGTAATGTTTTGAGTATAGTCTATAATTTGTCGTATCTTGAGCCGACTTCAGTGTCAGTACCACTCTTGTATTTGTATAAACCACTGATTTTCATAAACACTTGGATACATGTAGGTCTAATCCTTAAAGTTGTAATTATTTACTATTAGTTTCTTGGAAAAGTTTGATTGCATTCAACTGTATCTCATGTGAGCTTCCTCACTGGGGAATAACTGTTGCTTTGCTCCACTGAAAACCCACCATCCTCAATTTAAGCAGAGCTGGTAGTTCTCCATACACAAATGTCTATTGGTGGGTTTTGGTTAAAAAACTAGTTTAATAAGAGACCTTGATAAACAGCTGTTTCTAGGAAGTGTATGAGTACTTGTCTATAAAGCAAAGAAATCAAGCATTCTTGCCTACCTCCCAATTAATTCTCTTCAAAATGACATTATGGGGAATTTAATATAACGAATTCATATTTCTTAGGATAAAGATTTCCAGGGGCTCCTCTGGTGCTGATTTTATGCAGCACTGGGCAGTTCTGTGCTTGCCAGACATCTTCTAAAGGACTTTGTATCCACAAAGTATATACCTGGAGAAAAAAACGTCCTCTAAAGGTCAACCACACTGAAACAAGCCATAATTCTTCTCTATGCTTTTTTTGTCTTTTGCACTGACTTTGATTATACCAGTTACCACTGTATTATTTGCTGCAGATTTGCACCTTTTTTTTCCCCATTTCTTTTTTTCTATGATCAACAATAAGCTCCACATTGAAATTAAACTGTAAAAGCTATTGAGAGATTGTGGGAGCTGCTGAGTGTGGAAAAATTACTGTAACTTTAGAATGGCTTTAAAGCACCCAGTAAGTCAGCCCTAGGACAGAGCACACACAATTCACATATATAAAAAGACAGATCAAGAAACTAGCTTCTAACCCTCCAAGTCAGATTAAAGCTATGGACACCCAGACTCCATAGTCTGAGACCATAGCCCAGGACCTAAATAACTATGGCTTGATTATAGTGATGGAGAAGACTCAGTCATGGTAAGAGGATTGATTCGTAAGTGCTCCCTGCATCAAATCCAATAAAAAATTGAGAACCTGAAAAAGAGCAGGTACTCTGGATACTTGACTGGAGATGTTGGCTGTAATTGCCTGACAGGACTAAGAGAACCTGCTGTAAGGACAGAAGTAAATGAGAGTCATATGTAGGTTTTTTAGATGACAGAAACGGGCAAATGCCTCAGGATTTCTGTAAAATGTAATGTCTTCCCTGGGGAGCATGCTTTGAGAGATAGAAGCTCAATTCTACCATGATCAGGAGGGACAGGACAGTATAATATATTTTCCTCAAGGGGTCTCAGTGACAGACAGATTCTGATTTTTAGTTCTATTTTAAAATCCATGGCAGGTATTCAAATAGAAACTGCCATGTCAGCTGGTATGGGAAGAGATTCTTCTATTTCCTTAATGGAATAACTTTATGTCTTTAAACCTTTAGAAAAAGGTTTGCTGAACCAAGCAAAATTAGTCCTGTACGATCACATCAGACCTACTTCAAAGTGAGCCTACAATGTTTGACTTCCTTCATGAGGTGAAGTGCAGGGTGGCCCACCTGTCTTACCCACCTCTACCAAAAACCACCCATCTCACACTGCAAGAAAATACTTTGTACACAGCACTCTTCAGTGTCAGACTTTCTAACAGCAATTTTTGTATATTTTCAGGAGAAAAAAGTGAAAACAGCAGGAAAATTTTTATCATTATTTTGCCCTTTTGATTGATCTTATTTTTTCTTTTTCTCTCTAGCAATGTCCTGTCCTGGAGGCAGCATCTACAAGAGCTGTGGTACTAGGTGTCCCTCTACCTGCTTGAACATCTCAGCAGTTGATTCCTGCAGCTCCTTACCAGTGGAAGGTTGCTTCTGTAAGGAAGGCTATGTTTTGAGTGGTGACAAATGTGTACCAAAAAGCAGCTGTGGCTGTGTTGATGAAAAAAAACAGTATCACCAGGCAAGTTACCTCAGATATTTAAAGAAAAAAATCCAAACAAACAGGGGATCTCATTCTTTATCACCCTGAGAGAAAAATATGTTAATAACACTAACAGTTATTATTGATGTCATTAATAATCACAAAATAGACTCACTTTGCCAGCCGCCTTGTTCCATGAGCTTGTGACTACAATTGCCCAAATGATCATATATAATGCTTATTTGAAATACTAGTAATCTGATTGTCCCTCACAGTATTACCTTCCAATTTGTCTTATAGTATATACTTCTACATTCTGTTTTTTCCACTCAGCTGGATGAAAGCTGGTTCACCAGTTATTCCTGCACTGAACGCTGCACCTGCAAGGCTAATAACAACATCACATGCACACCCTGGGAGTGTGGAGTCCGAGAAGAATGCAGTATTCAGGATGGCGTGCTGGGCTGTCATTCCAATGGTAAATTCTGCCTGAAAATGGTTCTCAGTGTTGATTCCATAATTAGATCCTTCTCCTTCTAGCTGTATTTAAATATCTTTTCATATGTGATGGCAATGAAGTCCCAAATGATTCCTGCCAGTACTAAGACATGAAAAGACACAATGATCTGTCTTGCGAGCACAGATCCCTTTCTGTTGTAGTGGCTATCAGCAAAAACCAATGCTACCCAAAAGCTTGCAAGGTCACTTGCATTCCTTTTGTCTTGATAATACAAATTCAACTCCCACATCACCAGTTCTGCAAGATCTAAATTTGGGAATAATTGAGAGCTGTATTTCTGAGAGTCTGGGTGATGGCGGGTGCATTAAGTACCTATGTATATAGATGCAAACTTATTTACTTTTGTATTTAGATCTATTTTTATACATACAACTATGAATTTTTATATAGTTAACTAGAAAAGCTCTGTATTACTCTCAACTACTGTAAATAATGCCTACAACAGCATATAGAAATGCATAAAGAGGTTCACTTGCTGCCAAGCTGCCAGTTTGTATAATAATCTGCAAATTAATTCTAGGAGACACTTTCTGGAAATTCCTTGTTTCCAAATAAATGTCACTGGCATGAACTTGATAAAACACTGTGAAGCTTTTCCTACTTAATGACAGTGATTAGGTTGCTGCACCAATGCAAACATCTTTGTCAGTTGAGTCCATGGTGAAATCCAGTCCAAAGTTCTTAGATTATTTTTGTTTTACTTTCAGGTCATGCAACATGTCAAGTGGCAGGAGATCCCCATTATTTCACTTTTGATGGACTGATGTACACTTTTGTGGGTACCTGCACCTACACCTTAGTTGAGGTTGTCAACAGCAACAGTGTCATTCCTATAACCATCCTTGGGAAGAATGAAGACAGAGGACTAAGAGGGGCCACATACCTGAAAGAAGTCTATGTAGATGTGCATGGTGTACGAATCACACTTCAGAAAGGCCAAGGAATCCTGGTAGGTGATGGTGCTCTTTTTTCTGGCAAGTATCTTAAAATGAGTTCACTGTGTTAGTTGTAGGCAAAAGGATCTTTGTGTTTCCCGAGGAGTATATATGCATATGCTTGCGGGCACCTCAATTAACTGGATATTATGGGGAAATATCATTTCTCACTAGTGGCCAAGGCTTCTGGTTTGGATTTACTCTTCTATTGGCTGTATCTTTGAGATGGAGCCCAGACGCTCCAGGTCAGAGAATTGTTGCCTGAACTAAAGAATGGGGCTCCCCACTTCAATAGGTGTTGTGAACTCAATCACCTATAGCTGGCTAAAAAGAGCAGAGGAAAAGCAAGTTATTATACTGTATTGGCCTAGAATAGCATGTGGCAGTACCCGAGGCAGGGAATCCTATGGGTGGGTGGGTAAGAACTTGCTCACTACCAGGGATCTTTCCAGTTCCCTGTTAAAGGCACAGGCTATGAGTCCTGCCCAGCTCTCCTCAGCTAAAAGGCTGATTCCTGCAACCCAGAGTTGGAATATGCAGTGGTGGGAGTGTAAAGGAGATAAAACAGTCATAAAGAAATCTTCAGCAATGCAAGGAATACAGACTGTGAACAGAAAAACTTTCATGGAATAATGTCCATATACTGACAAACAACGTGTCTCTCCAGCTGAACAATGAGAGAGTCTACACTCCCATGGAGAACCGTTTGCGAGGTGTGACCATTGGAAATGTTGGCAGATTTCTAGTGTTGGAAACTGACTTTGGTGTGATAGTGAAATATGATGGCAATCACCATCTGGAAATCACCCTCCCACACTCTTATTTCTCAAAGGTAAGATTTAGTATGTAAACATCTGGCACTTTCAAACCCTCTGATTGTGCGTTTACTTCTCATTCCTTTTAATCCTGTGATTTGCTGTTGCATCTTTCTTTGTAGCTGCACTCTAACACATGTAATTTTTTCCTTTCTATTTTTTTTCTCTTCACAACAATTTCTGTGTGTTCCAAGAAGGTAGGTAGAGAAAGTGACCTGGCTAGGGGAACGCATCCAACTTATAGAATTAAATGGCTTGAAGGCTTAGGAAACCACCGGTAACTGCAGTTTCTATTTTTTTTCTCCATGGGTACAGTCAGACACTACTGAGTATGTCTGAAATTTCTGGTACAAGGTTGGTTGTTGTTGGTCATTTGGTCACATCGTTTCATAGGCAACGAATAAGAAGTTATTGGGGAAGCTGCTGTAGAACAGATTGTGCTTAGAATATTGTTCCTGTTCATTTGCAGGTACAGGGAATGTGCGGTAACTTCAATGATGATCGTAAGGATGATCTGCTCTTGCCCAATGGTACACTTGTCAACGTTGCACAGTTTGGAAATAGCTGGAAAGTGGAGGAAGACAGTGATGCAGGGTAAATGTAACTTCTTTTCTTACCTTCCATTTTCATTCAGTAAACAGTCTCCATTCATTTGTTTTGATTGTTTGCTACTTTGATACACATAAGCAGCGTATATGAGACACTTCTCTTCCTCAATTTGAAGCTCAAAAAAAAAGCCATCGCCACAGGATGGGCCAGAGTGAAACCACAGCCATTCTGTTGATCTGCATACAGACTTGGGTAATTAGGCTTTGGGGCAGTGCACAGTTTTCATTATACACTGGAAACACCTGGTGTTGGGGAACAGTGACAAGGAACAGTGAGAGCCAGCTGCTCCCCAAGGGACAGGGAGCCAAGTGTGATAACACAGCCAAGAGAACAGCAGCCTCACCAGCCAGGGCTCATCCCACACTACCTGAGCAAGACAAGCAGGGCAGGCTCAGACATGGAAGCCAGGGTCAGTCAAGGCTCCAGATCACCACTCAAGTTTTCAGTGATGAGACAGGTCCAAGCTAAAGCTAAGAGGTCAATCCTCTAGTCAGAGGCAAGATCAGTGACAGTAATGAGGGTCAGATGCAGCATGGTGATTGCTGGGCAGGTCTAATTCTGCCTAATCTTTCATGCATACACAGAAAGACGACTGTGGTCTCTTGTGTTACTTGTTTAATACCTTTCAGAAGAAACAAATAGTTTCAGTCTCTGTCTTTCATATGCCTTTGAAACTTAAATGCAAAAGTGTCTGTGTTTTCATGCAGCTGTTTACCAGACTTAAGAGAAGATGATGTTCCTCCTTGCACTGCTGAGAGTAAACCAGTTATTGAAAGCCAGTGCAATGTCCTAAAATCAGACAAATTCAAAGCGTGTCATAATCTAGTCAACCCTGAAGACTTCATACAGATCTGCATCTATGACATGTGCCAGTATGATGGCATGAAATCTGCTCTCTGTGACATAGTTCAGTTCTACGTGGACACCTGCAGGAATCATGGAATCACCATTAAGTGGAGGAATAGCACATTCTGCCGTAAGTGCACAAGCAAGTGAAAACACTGAAACCTGGATGGCTGATAGCATGAAAATAAATTAGTAATATTAGGTGAACAAGTTGTGTAAAAGAAAATTAAGCTGGAATTCTCACAAAATGCAATTCTATGATTATGATTTTATGACTCCATAGATGCACTGAACTGTGTTGAGGTTGAGCTAAATGCAGCGATAGCTCAGGACTAGACAAGTTATGACCAGAAATGTGGAGTTAGAATGCCTTTAGTAGCCCATTCAGTGCCGTGAGATACTGCAGTGAGCCTAAAATGGAGAAATAATGTAATCAGAAGACTAAAACAAAGGGTGATACTGTGTTAGGACAGGGCTCAATGCCACTTACTGTGTTTTGAATGAAAACTGACAATTTGGCCAGTTTCTTATTAAGGGTCATGTTCAGATTAGTTTCTGGTATATGTGCCTCAGTGCATCTGTTCAACAAAGCTACAAACAATTTATGTATAATCGAGTAAATATTACATTGGGGGGGGGGGG
>VZTM01017875.1:99856-113649 GCA_013400555.1 Jacana jacana | reverse complement strand
TGGGGGGGGGGAGGTTTGCCATTTTTTCATAATTTAGTTATACATTGTGCAATTAATTATTGCATAATGTTGTGGAGGACAAAACAATTAGGAGGTTAAAAGACAAGCTACATGAATGTTGAATAGGTCCATCTGAAATTTCTAGTTGCCTCCTTGCCACAAGCAGAGGAAAATACTGGACAAATGAGCCCTTTGTCCTGCTACCCTGTTTCTTGAACTGTGCCCTTATGCATCTCTAGGCACTGTCAGAAATTGGGTATGGAGCTAGTGATTCTCCACTTTGACAATGTGTAACTGTTGTTCTGGCATGTGTTTGTCTGTGGGTAAGCTAGATATACACATTTGGCATCACTGGAAGGTTGAACATTGTAAGGAATTTGCCCTAAAGATTCTCATTTGCAGCAGTGCTCATTTGCAGCTGAACTGGAATGCTGAGTCTGAATGATCTTAGCAAACTTGTAAAAGAATTGAGTTGACAGCTCCAGAGAGCGTTCTCCATTTTGTTTTTCTTGGTTTTTAAACTAAATTATGAAAAAAATCAAACCTGGTTGATGATCGAAAGCAGTTGTTAACAGGCAATTCTACACTACCACTTTACAGGCTAAGTTGTAGCTTTCAGGCAGGTGCGTGTGTTTGCAGTGCACTTCCTACATATATTTAATAACGCTGGTTCTGTTCTCTTCACCCACACAGCATTGCCCTGTCCATCTCACAGCTACTACACAGACTGTGTCTCCACCTGCCCATCAACGTGCAACGACATTTTTGCTTCTTCCCTTTGTGAGAAGACAGGAGAGTGCACAGAGGGCTGTGAGTGTAGTAATAATTATGTGCTCAGTAACGGCAAGTGTGTACCTCTGAGCAACTGCGGCTGCAGGGATGATGACAACAATTACTACAGTGTAAGTAGCTTGTCTGTGGAGCAAATCTCTGGCTGCAAAACTTGTAGAAAATTGGTCCCCAGTCCATCTGAATGAGAGAGAGGAATTATCAGGGTCTACCTTTCAAATCCCTTTAATCTGATCAGTAAAAACTGCAGGCTCAGGTATTAGGAGGTGCAGGAGCTTGGTACTTTGCACCTGAGGCCAAAATTGAGACATATTCTAAACTAGTGGATGGATCAGAATAATTCAAGCAGTCTGTCCTAGTCCTGCTTTGTCTTCAAATTCTCATGTTGAAGACACTAAGACAAATGGACTGAGATCCTCCCTCCCAGGCTCTTGGTGAGACTATGCCTGGATTAAGCAGTTGTGGAATTGCCAACTAGACAGGTAGGACCCAGGCTCCCTGCCCCCCACCCTTTGTTATTAAACTTCTTGCACTGAGCACTTTGGTAACATATTAACACAACTTCCATCCAGGCTGGGGAGACGTGGATAACTCCACACTGCACCAAAAGATGCCAGTGTCAGAAGAACGGTGTCATCACATGTAAGGACTATAGCTGTGATTTGAAAGAAACCTGCGTGATCAAAAATGGAAAACACAAGTGCAATCCAACAGGTATGGGCAGGCAGGTCTTCACTTGGTGTACCATGAGGGCTGGAAGAGGAAGGATATTGGCATCTTTCCTTTCTTCCATGGCACTTCCAGTCTTTTCCACAGGAAAGAAGGAAGCTCTGACAGTGCTACTGATGACACATTATTGAACACAAAAAGACACGAGTTCTCAGAATTGAAAGTTCCCATACAAGACAAAGAATTTTGAGAGAGAAGAGGAACAAGAGTTTAAAATTTACTTAAATCTAGAAATTTCACAGTTCAGTCTGACTACTTGAAAGTAAAAGTCAATCGAAAAAAGAAAAAAGATTTGCGTTGCATATACTAAACCCAAAACTTGGGTTTGTGTCTGTGAATCCTCTGGCAATGTTTCTTCCATTGCACATTGAGTCAAGAACAGAAAAAATAAAGGCAAAACCAGGACAGAACAAATCTGAAAAGACATATAATAGGCCAGAGAACCTTGGTTCCCATATTTTCTGGGTGAATTAGATTGTTTAAGAGATAGCGTGTTGTCTAGTAACTCTACACTTAAAATTTGAAGTATATTATGGCATAGTCATACTGTATTGATGATCAATACAAGAACATAATGCAGTTCTATCTTACTTCTGCTCTGGGTTGGCAAAATACCACAGCAGAAGCACCCCAGTAGTCTTATGGAGAGCCTTGGTCCTGGGATAATGGTTTGTTCTCTGCCCCATGATCAAAGAGAATACTTAGACATAGTCACTGCCTCTGAGCGTTCGTTCTGGTGAACGCAGTGATCAATTGAGTAACCTCAGAAGAAATCAGTGTGACAGCAGTGAGCCAGCCAAAATTAGATGTTGCATTTCATGTTCCAATAATTTTGTAGCAATGTATTGCTGAGGATAATGAATCTGACACCTCGAAGAGCCAACTGCAAGCCATGCTGTGTGGCCCAGTCATTCCTCTGCAGAGGACCAATCTGCACAGTTTAGTCTGTGTGAAGTCTATAAACCCTAATGTTCTGCTTCAGTTCATTTTGCTCACGCTGGTTCTCAGCAGATGAATGAGTTTCTCTGGCTGTCTCTCCATTTGAGTGCCCATTCATGCAGGTGATGCCTGAGCCTCCTTCTTTGGTTTAAGAGACCTGCATGCTAGCAGCAATAGTTTTTATCTAACTTATGTTAAAATGATCCATGCTTGGGATCTGGCATGTGTACATTCTGAATGGAGAGTAACAAAGCTCTTCTCCTTTAGGTTTTGGGAAATGCCGGGTCATGGGCGATCCGCACTACATCACCTTTGATGGTCTGGTGCACCACTTTCAAGGGAAATACACGTATATTCTGTCTCAGACCATCCCTGACCTACCTGATACTCTGACACAGTTCAGCATTGAAGGCAAGAACTACCCGCTCCATCGAAGTCGACACATTACTTACCTGAAAGAGATTCTCATCAATGTTTACAATCACACAGTGGAATTCAGGCAGAACAAGCAGCTTGTGGTAAGTCTCCCACTGATTGCAGAGCACAGAGAAAAGCTCTCTAAAGTAAAACACCTTTGAGTATTAAATGTCTGTTCTGAAGAATTTATTAAAGCTAAGTGTATTATTACAGTAGTGCTATGGGGCAACCACAAATGTGACTTTTAATTGTATTGAGTCTTTTTTCTCTATAGCTATGAAGGATATAGTTCTACTTTGAACAAATAAATGAATACATAGAGATTTAGGAATAAAATCCCAAATACCCCAAGACTTACAATAAAGCCATAGAAATTTTTATCAGTGGTAGGGAAAATAAAAGCATGAATAATGCTAGGAAAATTTAACTTCTTTCCTCTTTATTGGTGCATAAGAGTATACATAGCTCATGTATACATTTTTAGTTCAATAATAGAAATCTCTTAGGATGATATGAAAATACTGTGTCCAGATCACTTTCTTCAATATGTGATTTTGTTAAAGTTAAAAAAAATGATAAAAGTTTTTACCTGGATAAATTATCTGATGTATTTATGATAAAACCAGAGAAGAGGAGTTTCTTTTGTAGCATTGACCTGTACTGAAGCCAGATTTTAATTTGGCCTATATTTTACTAATTTTAACTTATTTTTTCCCTGTTAGTTGGATGGTGTGAGGGTGAAACCCCCTGCTCATCCTCATGAAGGTATTCGTATATATCAGAGGACAACAAGAATTTACCTGGAGACCGATTTTGGCTTATATGTGAGCTTTGATGGCAGCCAAAATGCAGGTAAGTGACACTAAGACAATGTATAGGAATATTTATGCACTGTCTCAAAAAATGTTCTCATCCCAGAGGAGGTGTAAAGCCAAGGCAAAATTAGAAAACTTCACTCTTTAAGCCTAGGATTCTTTGTGATAGGAACTTCCAGAAAATTAAAGCAATATGTGTTGGAAGTGCCTCCTTCTACATGCTTCCTCTCAAGTGGATTCCAGACAACCCCATTATTTAGCATTTCTCATCAGGATTCTTCTGTCCCATAAGCACCACTCACTCATGTAAATTAACACCTATCACCTCCCCTGTTCAAAAGAGAGTTACTTCTCATTTACAACAGAATATAGCTATGTTATTTCTGAGTACATGACAGAATTGCCAGGCTGTTTATACACAGGACCACCATTCCATTCCCTAAAACTCTACCTGCAGAATGAAAAGGTCTGTTCTAAAAGGATTCTGTTTCTCAGTGTGCAAGTGGATTGTAAGTGATGGGCAAAAAGTGTGGTGCAATCACAGAATTGCCATGGTTGGAAAAGACCTCTGAGATCACCGAGTCCAACCATAGACAAAAACACAACGCAAACCCTACAACCTCAGCCACTAGAGCATGCCCTGAAGTGCCACATCCACATGTTTCTTAAATACCTCTGGGGATGGTAATTCGACCACCTCCCTGGGCAGTCTGTTCCAGTGCCTGACTACTTGTTCAGTAAAGTAATTCTTCCTAATATCTAATCTAAACCTCCTCTGCTGCAACTTCAGACCATTTCCTCCAGTCCTGTTATTATTCACTTGGGAGAAGTTTGTTGTAAAGCAGTAAGCAGTGTGCACTAACAGCGCTCAGGTGGTAATGTCACTTTATATAATTTAGATGCCACAAGATATTACTTTTTTCATGATCCATGTTGCAGAACACAGCAACAGTCCTGTGACTACATGTCTGAACATGCATGTTGGGGGCTGTGTTCATATCCTGTGTATAGGCCCATGTCATGTAACCAACTCTGATCTTAATCATGAACTGCAGTACCTGGCACTGCTTTCCACTTCTTCCACACACTCAGAAGCAAAGATTGCTATGTAATGGCTTCTTTTTTCTTCTGAACTTCCTTAGATATAAAGCTGGCCAACACCTACAGAAACAGAGTGGAAGGCTTGTGTGGTGACTTTGATGGCATATACAGAAATGACTTCACAAATCCAGAAGGTGTTTGGATGAAGAATGTGAATAAATTTGGTGAGAGCTGGAAAGTTCCTCTACAAAGAAAAGCTTCTCGTCTCAGGTACTTAATTTTTTACCTAATATCCATGGCAAGCACAGCCACTGCAAGTGAGTGAATTAAGCCATAGTTAATATCCAGGAATAAATACACTGTCTTATTTCTAGTCTTTCTTCTTACCTTGGTCTTTGTGTAGGGGCTTTTCCGGCTCATCACTAAGGTGAACTATCAGTGTTCTAACTAGCCAAAAGAGTCATGAACTATCACTGCATGACTCCAGTTCAGGACCCCTCTTTGGAGTTGCAGCCATTACAACTCCTAGGGCAGGGGGATGAATAAGATCTTTGCCAAGCTGGCAAAGATAAGTACATCTTCTTGTGCTGAATGGGCCTGAGGGAGGGCAAATCCTGGTTCGGTGTCATCCTTCCCTCCAGAATATGAATGTGCTTTGAAATCCATCAAGTTGAATTCAAAATTCTCCCAGAAGAGGTTCTAGGAGAGTCTGATTTTGTTACTTTCATGGCTATCTAGTGTCTCCTGCCAGTACACAAAAGCTAAGGATGTTCTTTTGGGTATAAATGAGCATAATATTTGCTACATAGTCCATAGAGAACATTGAAAGAGGTAGGGAAAGAGGTTTCCTTCCTTCCTTCTTAATTTCCTTTGAAAGACCTCTGGAGGTTGCTTAGTCACAAACACGGAACTTTTTAAAAACAAAAACCCACAACAAAATGAAATCATATTAGCTGTCAGGATATAATTTGGCTGCAAAATCTTGTCTGAGAGAATAGTAGAAAGCAGTATGTAGGCTAGCGTTGAGCATAGGCTCTGGAGGCCACGACTACAGGAGAATTCTGGCACTTGTGGCATGCAGCCAGCTGGTCAGTGCAAATGAACATATGTCCAAGAAACAGTCTATTCTAGCTGCATCATTCTGGCTAATATTCAAGTTTTACTGAATAGATTGGATGAAGGCGACATTGGATGAAGCCTGTGTCATGCAGAATTTCCAAAGAAATAATTACAGCTATCCATTTTTGATTTAAATATTCCATAAATCTCTGAGACAGTAGGAAGTGTTCTAGTACATCTTTGATTTGCTTCACCTAGCTCCTTCCCATTCAGGATAAATCATGAGACAAAACTAAGCTTACACTTACACTTGTATCACAAGACAGAAGTACTCTTGTGGTGTTACTTAGCAAACAGTACCGTGAACGCTGAATGTACAGAGAACTGATGGTTTCATAATGTCTTTACTTCCAGACGAGATGTCAATTCCAAAAATGAGTCTGAGGAGGAACCAGATCCAGGGCTTTTCCAAGGCTGCAATGAAAAACAGCTTGAGCAAGAAAACAGCACTTCTAGATGTCAAATCCTGATTGACTCGAAAGGTCCTTTTGTAAATTGTCATTCTACGGTCCCACCTCAGTTCTATTACACGTAAGTGTCCACTGCAGACAGTTGTTCTCCCCATTTGCAAAATCATTTTGGCACTAGTTCTGACATGAACTCTGCATCTTCAGTCTCCAGGGTATTAATAGGAATTGAGGATAGTATGTGCTTTTGGCCATCTATTTAGAGTTTCACTTCTCTGTTAGCTCTCCTCTATAAAAGTAGGGAAGTAGCTTTCCTCTCTTCCAACACAGATAAAGCAGCAGTGTTAAGCATCATACCTGCTAGCTGGGATTTGCAGTGTACTTACAGTTCTCATTCACCTTCAGTGAGAATTTGGTACTTGGCTCAGGTACCTTTTAGCCATTCTAGCTTTATAAAATGTAGCCTTCATGATAGAAGCCACAAAGGCTGCAGCTGGCAGTGACACCTCTTGAGTCCTTCATGGAGAAGTGCAAAAACCAGACTAGTAAAGAGTAACTAACCCTGTATCTTCAACAAAGTTCCCCCTGCTATGTTTCACGGCTGCTCTGGCCACCTACATATACAATTCCTATACACCTAAATTTGAGCTGTATGAAACCTGTATGAGGGTTGTATGAATCCCCACATCACCATTAATCCTTCATCAGTCACAAAATCACCAAGTAGCTGCCAGTTTTCTTTAGTCCTATACTTGTAACTAATGTTTAAAGATATCTAATGCCCACTTCAAAGTCCCTCTTAGCTGTGAGAAGAATCTGAAGGTAACCTAACCACTGGCTTCAGTGTAAATATCCTGATTCTTAACATACCTTTTTCCTCATTCTACAATTGGGTTGGGAAGACTGTTTTGCCTTCTTAGTGGCTGCCTGATTTTCCTGAGGTGCTGCGTACTTGCAGATCCCATCTCAGATCTCAATGCCTCTGAAAATCAGGCCACAGATATTCAAATGATGAACAAAGCTCAGAAGGTAGCACTGGCAAACAAACAGAATTCTGTGTCAATATTCGAGGCATTTGGACATGGAGAGGGGAACAAAGTATTGAAAGAAATGTGTTGTCCAGCTATAAGGCTTGGTAGCACTAAAAATTGCTCCATAAGCAAGCTACAGCCATGCTAAGCCCAAGCAGAAGCAGATAGCAAAGAATAATTTATTGTGGCAAGCAGTCAGGTACCTGTTTATTGCAGTTTCATATATGAATACCTCACATGTTAGTAGCAGCTGCACAACAGATCACCTGATCTGCCCAGTCACGTGGCTGCACTTGGGTTTGGGTTTTTTGATTCCTCTGTTTTCTTGTTAGCAAGCTACAGGAAAACAGCAGTAACTCACAGCCAGGAGGAAAAGCAGCTGAAAATAAACAATTTCAAAGGTATTGGGAATGAACACTTTCTCACGTTACACACAGGAGCTGCGTGTTTGATGAGTGTGTGCAAAGAGATGATGGTGATACCTTATGCCGCAGTCTGGAGGAGTATGTGCTGGCCTGTCAGCAGCAAGGAGTCAGTATGGAAGGCTGGAGGCAAAAGACAGCCTGTGGTAAGCACAGAAAGAACCAGAAGTTATGGTTTCTACCTAAAGGACTCTTGAAATATGAGATTTGAGGCTTTTTCTAGACATAGCATGTAACAAAGCTTCTCAGGGAATAAAAGCATGTTGACACTTCGGTCACTGTTCACAGTTTACACTGCACATTCACTCTTCTGGCCTTTTCTTCTGTGTCCTATGCTGGCTTTTGCATTTAGATCCCCAATTAGAAAGCTCTTTAGGAAAGCAGAGCAGTCAGCTTAGGGCACCTCCCCTGTCATCAGAAGTTTTGTGAGAGGAAAAAAAGTCCCCACTCCCAAGCAGGCAAAGAGGTTAAACTTTTGGAGACCACCAAAAGCCACAGATCTGAAGGAAAAACATTTCATTTTCTTCTCTTTTTAAATCTACAAAACATACTAGTCCTTTCATTTTGTTTTTTTTTTCCCTATGAAATGTCAAGATAAGAAAAGATACAGCTAAAAACTCCAAAACTTTCAGAGTAAAAAATGCTGAAAAAAAACTTACAATGATCTCAAACCTTTCTTCCTTTTTTATTTTTTTTCAAATTGGGAGATTCATTAAACCATACTTCCCCTGCATCACCCATGGTTACATGACCTTGTATTCCTGGTGAAACACACTTCACAAAGGTGTGAAACAGCTCTGGCACTTGCAGGGATGGCTGTCCTGAACGTGTAAGAAGTTATTAGAGATCAGCAAGCACCAGGAATGGGAGTTTAGCAAACAAATAACTTTGGGGATCCATTTCTTGACTTCTGGAGTGCTTTACTTACAGCTTCAGTACTATTATACATGTGTGTACTTCTCTGTGTCTGTGTGTTGCCTCCTATGAAACGGTCACACCCTCTGGCTATCAAAGGGCATTGTGTAAGTAATGCACAACAGCCTGCTATAACTGGACTCTCCCTATTTTTACAGCTATGTCATGTCCTGCCAACAGCAACTACAGCTCATGCACATCTGCATGCCCAGCATCCTGCAATGACTTGACCAGCCCCTTGGAGTGCGAATCACCTTGTGTTGAAGGCTGTGAATGTCTCCCTGGCTTTGTTCTTAGTGGTTCTGAGTGTGTGCCTTACAAACAATGTGGCTGCACGTACCTTGACAAGTATTATGAGGTACAGTCTCCCTGTGGGTCAGACAGCAGACAGCTCCCCCAGCACCAAATGTTTTCTTCTGCTAATTATTTTGACAATCTCCTTGTTCTCCTCAGCACATAATTTTGCAGTCGTGAATACAATTCTGGTCTCTGCAGGAAAGAGAGAGTAGATCACTCGATCTGCTTCTGAAGCTCTGCCTGCTAAAACACGCAAGGCAGGCACTTGGAGAAAGTATATGACCTCCATGTTAATTCTTCACCTCTGTTATGATAAAAAATAGCCTCATATGCTCTAAAGTTCACAACACACCAGTTACAGAGAAATGCTGTCAGTCACTGTGGTCCCTCCCGTCTCCATGAAGAGTGGGTATGGGCAGAGTTAGCTATGACAAAGAGAACCCTAGGCAAGGCTGGACTCTGAGGAATATGAAGAATTCTCCATTGTCACTGCAGGATAGAAAAGCTTCATAGATTTTGGTTGAAACAGTAGAGATTTGGTACAGAAAAGGCCGAAGCCAGTAAAGATTGTTTTATGGGAGGAGGCAAACACTTACTATAAACAGGTGGCACTTGCCAGAAAAGAGGCACATAGCCTTTCTGCGTTGCCTTGAAGGCATCATGTGTTGCATCTGCCGCTCTGTTCTCTCCATCAACAGTTAAGGGCTTGTTGGTTGCACGTGTAGTCCACCTGAGGCTAGGATCTCATATCCCATACTCTTCTTGTGCCTTCTTTTCTCGGGCCATCCATAAATTTCAAAGATCTGGATTAGTAAACAGCTGCTTTCTTTTTTGTACAAACTACCAAAAAACCAAAGATCTGCCCCATTGCCATTCATCAGGAAGACATCAGAGAGAACACCATGGGGCTCCTGGGCTCCACTCAGCTTTTCTGGCTGATTTTATTTGATATTTTTTAACATTTAACTGTTGTTTTCCAGATTGGAGAGACATTCACCACTGATGACTGCTCTCAGAGATGCCAGTGCACAGAAAGCTCCACTGTCTTCTGCTCTGACATAGTGTGTGGATCTGAGGAAATCTGTGGCATTTCAAACTACAGTCGTGGATGCTTCAGGAGTGAGTCTCCCGCTATCACACTGGCTTTGATGCTAAGCAGCCTTGATGTGCTGCTTTAGGACATCACTGGGTTGGGGATAGTTGGAACAGAGCATGTACAGAAGAAAAGCATACCGGGAATTTTGCTCTGATGTTTTATCATAGAAACAGCATTTCTTCCCCTTATTCCTGTTGTCAAGTACAAGTAATGCACCTTAAAATGCAAGGAGTATCTAGCATTAGGAGTGAGCATAACCAAAGCAGAACAGTTCTCCCAGGGCTGGGTTACCAGAAAGACTGAAGCGTTTCCTGTCTTATTTTGCTAGGAGGACCATGTATGCCAAATCCGTGTAAGAATGATGGAATTTGCTCTGAAACTACTGACAGCAACTCTCCCCACTCCTGTGAGTGTTCAGAATTGTACACAGGACAAAACTGCATGGATGAAAGGGCAGGTAATGAAACTATTTTGGATTTCACTGTCTGCATTACACACCACTTTCAAAAATAGGTGTCATTATGGAGAGGATTGAGCTTGCTCTTCATTTCCATGCTGTAAATTAATAAGTCAGTGGGTAAGAGCCCATAGTGATCCAAGGCGAAAAAAGGGGTCAGATCCCCCAGTGGGGGGATCCCAGAAAGCAGGACAGCAGGGCTCCGTAAAGCATGCAGGACCTGAGGCTGAAACCACTCCAGAAAGCCACATCGATCAGAGAACACAGTATAAGCCGAGCAGGGAGTCAACAGTTAAGGAAAAAAATGTGTTTGCAGTATGGTTACCTTTCACTGACTGGGCCCTTCTTCTTCTTCTTCTGTTGAAGATCCCATAGTGGAGGCTGGGAGCCCTACAGTCAGCGTCATTATTGGAGTTGTGGCAGGCATAGCTGTTATCATCATTCTCATCTCCTCTGCCGTGTACGCCTACAGGTAAGGCTTTTCCCAGCTTTGCTACGTTCAGCAGAGTCAAGACACACATACCCCTTTTAGCATCTGTAAACCCCAAAACTCCCATTAGTCACACACCAGCGGGGCCAGAAAGGAACGACAGCATTCAGGGTCTCACTTGAGGAATGTGAGGGAAAACTTAGCTTTTTCTCAAAATTGAACATAGACCTTTTCCTTTACACGGGACATATGTGTCTCTGCCACAAAACCTGGGCTTCTCCAAAACTTGCCATCATTCCTGCTCACACCATTGTTTGACCTCTCCCTACAGATAACAACAGATGTTTAAAGTGGTTGTTCTTTCTTTCCCCCCATTGTACAGCAGGAGCAGGGAGATGACTACAGTTGAGTTATCAAGGGATTCTTCTTTCAGACGGTCCTGGATTGACACAGAACATCAGCAAGACTATGGCTTCATTGTGAACGCTGCATTTGACCAAAATGAACACCTGAATGCACACCTGTAGTTAGCAATATTTTCCAATTCATTTCTATTACTTTCTGCTCTTTCATTTTAATAGTATTTCCTGTACTTTGAGAAGAAATAATAATTAATAAAACATTGAATTTGCTGAAAACCTTTGAAATTGTTAATCTAAAATCTCGTGTTATAAACCCAAATAGAAATATGTCCTAGATCCCATTAGAGACTGAGTTGTCTTCAGAGGCTGTTTGAAAAGCACAAAGTCCTGCCAGAATTTGCCAGTGCGAGTGTGCTGCACACCATCACACACACACACCTCTGGAAGGTCCACAAACCATAGACTGATGAGGTCAGAATTAATTACAGCTTCCCAGGCAGGCTTTCATGAGGCCACCTTACCCCAATCCTTCCACGAGGAGGACTGAGCTGGACACAGTTCTTGCTCCTCTTCTGGCAAGGCATATCCAGCTGGGAAGAAAAACATGTTAGAAGACACTGAGCTCATCTGGTGAGAGATGCAGTAAAAAAGATGAGCCCCCCTTGGGAGTGCTGGACTGAAAGAAGTGACTGTTTGAAGGAGAGCTGTCTCCTTGCTGTCAGAGTTGAGTGGACAAGAAGTAGGGCTGTCATCAGCCTCCTGCCTGTGGGTGCTAAACAAGAGCATAACTTAACAAAATCTTGCTGAAGAATGAGATGCTGTCATAAACTCTCCTTGAGGTCTTTGCAAACTCTGAAGCTGTCACTTGGTGATGAACATGGGTAGGGATCTGCATCAGCTCAGACCCAGACCATGCTAAGGTCCCCCCTGCAGCAGAAGATCAAAGGTCTTTGCAGCAAGGCCTAATAATGGACAGTGTGCGAGAAACCCCCCCTCTTTCCTGCCCCGACAGAGCATTCACAGGGCCTGGGGGGTGAGGCTTTGTGTGGACCTTCTACAAGCCCTGAATGAAAGTGCCAGGAAAGGCAAGCTTTGAGGAAAGCTTTGAGACACAAGGAATGCACCATTAAGGTTTCTCTGGTGCTTTTCCAGTTCTTTGCAGGTTTGTTTCTGATTATGGTGAGGAACAGCGTGGGCTTCCTGCTGTTTCTGCCATAATCCTGCATATTATTTCCTTACCCTTTCTCCTTTCTCTCGTATCCATAAACTCATGGAATCACAGAATTGTCAGAGTTGGAAGGGATCTCTACAGATGATCCAGTCCAACTCCCCTGCTAAAGCCGGATTGCCCAGAGCACATCACTCACGACTGCAACCAGGTAGGGCTTGAAAATCTCCAGAGGAGACTCCATACCTTCCCTGGGCAGCCTCTTCCAGGGCTGTCACCCTTGACACCCTCACTCACATGTGCTGTTGGCCAAAAGAGTATTTGTGAGCTCCATGAACAGTCAGGTAAATAAAACGGCATTTTGTTCTGGTCTGTTCCAGTCCAAGCCAGCTGTCCACCCAGCACAGCACAGCTATTCTGGAGAGGGTGGGAATGGAAGGGGGCTTTCAGCCTCGCTACATAATACTGACTCAGCGCCAGAGACCTCCTCCCGCACAAATGAACCATCAACCTTATGCTGGAATCTCACCACGAGTATAAAAGCATTTTCCCTGCCTGTTCGGCAGCAGCTTCCCACCCTCTCCTGCTGGCAGCGCGAGTCCGTGAGTGCTGGCTGCTGCTGACCACTCACGCACCCCACCCCACCCCCCCACAGCCAGGGCTCTCCCCACGCAACAGGGCTCAGCAGCCCCCCGGTAAAGCAGATTCCTGCATTTCCCCTGCCCCAGTACCACGGGAATTGCCTTGGTTCTCCACTGCAAAGCTCTGCGAGTACTTGGGAATTTAAACAGGGGGTGGCAGAGAACACAGAATTGCAATTCGGTGTTCCTCTAAATCAACTGTTTCGTACCCATAGAAGCCAGAAAAGTGACGAATCTTTCACTGCTCTAACCCTTTAAATCAACTGCTTTGTTCACCTAAATTCTGAAATGCTGGGCTTTAAATACACTGATTAGTTCAACTCACGATGCCCCTCAGCCCACGCCGGGCACAATCACGAGACTTCTCTGATGCCCTGAAAGAACCTCCAGGCCCGCAACATGAAAGAAAACAGGGAAAGCCATTCTCAAAACCGCTTTGACCTAAACTGGCCACTGGGATTCACTCGGTGCTCCACCTCCGGTGCTTCCCGTCGCCAGCAAAGCAGCGGAACGGCAGCCCCGGGCTGCCTTTCGCTCGGGAGAGGTTCCCAGGCGAGGGATGGCCGCTCCCGCACGGAAGCCCCACGCCTCTTCCACCCGGGGGACCCGTTTTGGCGACACACTCCGGAGCGGGGCCTCCGCCAGCGGAGCAGGAGGGTTGCTTGACAGGCAGGCAGGGAGGCAGGGAGGCAGGGAGGCAGGCAGGCAGGGAGGCAGG
>VZTM01017875.1:19392-99850 GCA_013400555.1 Jacana jacana | reverse complement strand
CGGGTGCCTGCCAGCAGGATGCGACTCACTCCGGGGTACCGGCGCCGGGCGCGGCTTCGGGGGGTGCCGCGGAGGCTGGGGATGGGCTCGGCACCCCGAGTGTCGTCGTCTTCCCCTTCCCACCCCCCGCGAGGAGCCGCGACCCTGCGAGGTTGCTGGCCCGGTGCCAGAACATGCAGAGCCCTGAAGGGAATACGGCCGGGAGCGGCTGCCAGGGACCGAGGGGCGCTTGCGGTGGGGACGGTTCCGACCGCTGGCCAGGGGAGGTGGCCCTGCAGCGGGGACGGTCGCTGCGAGCTGGATGCCTGCCCGTGATGGCTTCACCCTTGGCCTGCAGCGCTTGGCGGGGCAGGCAGCGATGACGTTTCTTGCCCTAGGCCAGAGGTTCGCTGGCAGGCGGGACCAGGCAACCCCAGCCGGGGCTCTGCAGAGAGGGGGACCACCAGCAGCAATTGGGTGCCACTCGACAGTGCTCTGTGTGCCATATAAGGGTGCCGGCACCAGGCCCTAATGATGTCCCTGCCTGTTCCC
The DNA here is from genome assembly GCA_013400555.1 of Jacana jacana. NCBI lineage: Eukaryota > Metazoa > Chordata > Aves > Charadriiformes > Jacanidae > Jacana > Jacana jacana. Next base: position 99,319 of record VZTM01017875.1, on the reverse strand, counting down.
CAGCAGATGCCCAGTGCACATCGCAGACCTCCCCTCTCCACCCGTGCCTTGCGTTGAGCCTGCCCAGCAAGAGGGGCATGTCCTGACTTAGGCTCTTGAGATGGCAGCTATTGAGAGCTTCAGCACCACCCACCCAGGCAACCCCCAGCCTGGGGACCTGATTGAGATCTTCCGGCCAGCTTACCAGCACTGGGCCCTCTACCTGGGGGACGGATACATCATCAATGTGACACCCGTAGGTAAGCTGATGCAGCCCAGCAAAGTGCAGAAGGGGCTTTGGGGTGACCCGGGAGCCCTGTCTCCCTCCATGGGCTGGTGGGTGACCCTGTATGTTTGTAGACAGCATTTCCAGGAGCCAGCCAGAAACCCCTCTGAGGTCTTTGAGGGGCCAGACAGGGCCTGCCTAGCTCATCCCATGCCTGCCTTCTCCAGATGAAGGGCCCCCAGCCACATTCTCCAGTGCCAAGTCAGTGTTCAGCAGAAAGGCCCGTGTGAGGATGCAACTTCTGAAGGACGTGGTGGGAAATGACACCTACCGCATCAACAACAAGTATGATGGCACCTATGCTCCCCTGCCAGTGGAGGAGATCATCCAGCGTGCTGAGTACCTCATCGACCAGGAGGTGTCCTATGACCTGCTTGGCAGCAACTGCGAGCACTTCGTGACGCTGCTGCGCTACGGTGAGGGAGTCTCGGACCAGGTGAGTAACATGGGCTAAGCCCCTGCGTGCCTCACAGTGTTCCTCCTTGCTGCTCTGTGTCAGCTTCTGGACCAGGGGACAGCAAAGCCCCAGGCATGGCGTCCAAACTTTTGCTGCCTCTGGCCTCACTGAAGACCCTTGACCAGGGGGTTCACTATATGGTCTCCCTGCACCCTGATAGTCCCCTCTTACTGAATGCCACAGCCTAAGGGGAAAAGCCTGGGTGTGGCCCCTTCTACTTATGGGTCAGGTGTCTCCCATTCATTTAATTGCCTTAATTATTTCTGCCTGTTCTGCATTAGCAAGCCTGGGGGTTAAAAACCAAAACAAAATATCCTGTTGTGTTTCCAGCCCCTGTTTTGCTTTCCCTTCACAGGCCCGACGAGCCATCAGTGCCATTGGGTTTGTAACAGCTGCTGCAGGTGCCTTCTCCTTGCTGGGCTTGCTCCGGGGCAGATCCAGAGAGAGACAATACTGACAGGCCACCAGGATGCTCTTGGAGCAGGACAAGGAGCCCCTGGTTGAGGTGGGACTCTGGGCAGTCTGTGGCTGTAGCTGCCCCTGAGACTAACAACTGTGTTGCCCTTGCTGAGAGCAGCACTAGCCTGTTTGCTACATTTGCTTTTATTTAACCTGTGATGGTTTTTGTGGTAAAACTGGGAGCGCTTGGGAGGAAATTCTCCATCCTCACGCCCCTGGTGCTCTGCTGGGGGCTGGTGCAGGCTTTCTGCACACCTCCTGGTTTTTTATCCACTACATCCTCTTTCTGTGAATAACCTGTTTTAACCTATGTGAAGAAACATTTTTATTTCTACACTACTTTTGGTTTTAAAAAAAAAAAAAAAGGTGTTGCTGAGGGCTTACTGTGTGTCTGCTGAGAGCCTGTGCAAGTGGAAAACGGTGGTTCCCAGGCCTGTGGAAGGGCAGACAAGGCACTTACTGTGTTGGAGCCTGTGCCTGCCATGCTTAAACTGAGCTGCTTCTGTAAGGGCAGGAGGCAGGGAGGAAGGGCAGGCCTTACAGGCTGTATTCCTCGGTGTTTTAAATGAGGGTTTGAGTATGACAGTGTTTTGCTCAGTTTTCTCCTGCCTGCAGAGCATCCCTTTCCCTGGCTCCTCTGACCCGCTTTGGGAGCAGCAGAACCCCAGTTGAGGATGATCTGGCAAAAATTCAGCTGTTTGTTCCAAGTTGGGACCACTGCACCACTGAAATCTCCCCTTGCATCCCTATAAGCACAGTAATTATTGCTATTGGACCTGAGCAAGCTTACTAGATCATTTTTAAGGCCCCTTCTGACCCATTTATTTTATGATTCAGCTCCTTGGGCTGCCAAAGCACTGAGGTTTCAATAAAGACCACCATGGATTGCAAGGGCAGGCAGGAGCCTTTACCACCTGCAGCTCAGGCCATTGGCTTGTCCATGACCAAAATCTGAGTTTAAGCAGTTTGTAGCCCCAGCACAAGATCGATCTTCGTCAAGCCAGGGTCCCTGCAGTGCTGGGGGGGGACTTACTTGGAGAACTAGCCATGCAGTACCTATGTCCCATCTCCAATTCTGTGGAGCCCTGTTATTTTCTTGACATGAAACTGACACATGCCTTGCCTTAGAATAAAATAATTTTGGAAAAGGTGGTTTATTACTCTCTACCAGGAATATCTGACTTGCATATTTGAAATCACACAAAGAATTAAAACCCGTGTAGCTCTTGTCATAGGCAGCTGGCTGGACTGTAAGAGGAGTCGAGAGCAAAAGAGCTGTCTGTAAGAGGCTTGCTATTTTTGTCTGCTCTTAACATGTACATAACAGGATCAGAAGCTTTTTTTTAAACATCAGTTGTTTCAATGTTTGAAATAACAAAGCCAAGGCTTCTGGTCTGTAGTGCTCTCTGTTACTACATTTGAATACATTTCTTCTTTTTAACGTGGGGAAAAAGTATTATAATAAAACAACTTGAAACTCCTTTTTTTTATTTCATGCAAACACAACCAAGAGTTCTTTGTTGGCTAAACTAATTGGATGGTTGAATGACTTGAAGATGGAAGAGCGGGTACAGCGGGGCTCAGCTTCTTGCAGGTGTCCAACAGCTGTGCACCAGAGGACGTCAGGAGCCCAGCTTCTTGGTGTGACCCAGGTACAGCAGGACCCCAAGGCTTAGCCCTGCTTTCTGCTGTGTGACACCAAATCTCAGGCAGGACCTGGCAGCGTCAGAACACGGACGGAGGGGGGGTTGTGTGTGTGTGTATACAGCAGCTGTGCATCCTCGCCAGTCTTCCCAGCCTGGTCTTATAAGCAGTCCTCGAGCTTTAACCTTTCTTGTACTTGGAGACTTGTGTCTGCAAGAACTGGCAAGGGAGAGCTGGCCAAAGGCAGTGTACATGCTCTCTCACATCTGCAATTCACTCCAGGATGCAAGAAAATGGGTATTACTTCATCTGGAGAACTTTCTTGTAGTTCTTGGAAGCTGCAGGATTTTGCAACTGTACGCGTGCTACTCTGTGTGGTCAGGATTAGGTCACTTATTTTGGATTGCCTTCCCATCAAGCCTGGTGGGTACATTGAGAGGATTTGGTGGAGCAGTGGCTGAAACATGACGTGTAAATGTGATATGGGGCAGCAGAAGCCATCACTTCTCTGTATTCAGTATTTTTGAGCCTTTGTAGGAGATGTTGGCAAAGCCTAAGATGTTGTTGCCATGGAGTAAAGTCAAGGCTGTTATTTTACCAGCAGCTGAGAGAACAATCCTTGCCTGTGCTCTGGGATGGGGCTAGTACAGGCCCAGCCTGCCCCTGAATGGCTGGGTTTGTGCAGGGATTTCAAACATCTGACTGGTGTACACCAAGGGATGAAAACATGGGCTGGTCAGCTCAGGACAGGAAGCAGCCATCACTGTGCAGACCCGCATCCAGCTGCAGGGTCTCACCTAGTCCTCGTTGCTGTGTTCGTAGGTGGGGTTAATGTAAATCTCATCCATGGTTTTCACTGCAAAGTCTCTTCTGTTTATGGGAGGCCAGTTGGGATCCCTCTGCAGCATCCTCTGCCATTTTCGGTACTGGCTCTTTGACTGATACCCAAACCAGGCTTTAAGCAGCAGCCAGAGGTGCTTGTTCTGCAGGATAACGTCCTGTGGAGTGACATGGTGGAGGGTCAATGCTGCTGCCCTTCACTGGGAGGAAGGACCACTTGGGAACAAACACTATTCCTCGCTACACATGCGACCCCCGAGTCCCACGGGGAAAACAGTGCTGGGTGCCTGCGTGTGCCCCCCCTCCATTAACATGGCTGTCAGAAGCCACTGTCCTCATCCACAGGAAGGGTCTGCTTGGTTACATCAGGACACCACCAATCTCAGTCTGTTTGGCTGAAGGGGATAATCAGGGGGCATGTTTTTTCTCCACAGGCTGTGGAGGAGCTGGGCACTGCTGCTCCTTGCAGGGGACTGTCACCCCAGGAGTGACACAGCCAGCCTTAACCCACACAATACTTTAGGGCTTAATCATGACTGCAACACCCAACTGCAAAGCCAGCACAGTAGGGCAAGAGGAAAGTAGTTGTTCTAAAACCAATGCCAAGTGCCTGACCCGTACTGCAGTCTGGTCCCCTGTGAGTCAGGGCAGCAGCTCTTCCCTGGAAGCTGCATTTCAGCTCACTCTCCCTCTCTCGCTTAAGAGATGTGGTCTAAATAATCTCTGGTGCTGCATAAAATGGATTTGATTGAAGCAGATTGAGTCTTAAAGGGAAAAAAAAGAAAAAAAAATAAGGCCAGAGGGTTTATACTTCCGTGGGAGAAGAGCGTTGATGCAAATAGGGGTAGAAAGACCCAACCAGATCCTGCTCCTGTTCACCCCTATAAACAAATGCACTCACCTCTGTAAAAAAAGATACACAGAAGGTGACCACGAGCATCAGTAGGATATAAACTCTCCAGATCACAGGAGTGCAAAGAAACTGTTGGAAAAGACATGAACAGCAATTAGGTTTAAATGCCTTGCCAAGATTTGCATCCGTTCCTAATGATTTGAGAGGCTGACTAACATTTTCCCAGTGGCAAGCATAGAGGAGGCAGTAGGAAGTGACAGTAATTCCTTGTCACAGAGATCTTGGAAGGATTGATGCCAGATTCCCTCATGGCACAGCACTGGCTAACTCAGCTACTGAGGCTACTGCTGAAACCAGCAGATCAGGTGCCTGGGGCAGGACCTGGTACCCAAATACTTATGGAGAGCTGCAGCTAATGCACAATGTGTGTCTCTTCTTACTCTGTGTGTGCCTCCTCTGATGCCAAGCCTCCACCTGAATTCATCCTATGCAAGATGCAAGGGACCAGGTGCAGGGCTGGGCCATTCCTAGCTTTGGGCAGCACAGCTGGAGGCAGCTGCACAACCACAATCCACCCCATCGTGCTTTTCTGTTAAGAAGAAATGCTCGGCGAGCTATAAACACTTTTTCCTCTCCCTTTTGCCACCCTTTAGAGGCAAAGAGGACTACCTCATTAACAAAGCCCTTGTCAGAAGGATGTTAAAGTTTTGAAAGAGCTGCTCAGTCAGCATCAGACCAGCACGTTCATTTCCAAGATGACTGTAGCTGTAGCTTCTGCTCTGTACACTTTAGGTAAAGGGCCAGCAAAGTACACAGCACAGAAAGGAAATGCACAATCTGTTTGCACTCACCTCCATCCCTCTGTAGACAGCATCAATGTCAGCAAAGAAGAGGAAGAGGCAGATTGCAAGCTGGAAGGCCAGGAGGACTGAAAACACATCTAAGGAAAGAAAAGCACTTATGACCCTGGGAGGGAAGGAGGTTGGTAACCAAACTCTGCAAATATGCTGACAGGAGCCCTGAATGCTCTTGTAAAACTGCCATCGTGTAAAATGCCTTCCCCCTCAAAAGAAGAGTTGTGGAATTGAAACTAGAGGAGTTACTCCCCAGCAGCCTGCTGCAAAGCTCACCACCTACACTGTTTTTTCTTGCACAAGGGGTTTGGTACATTCCAATTCTTATACAGCCACAGAAAACTGCCTTGAAAGGGCACTGCTGTGAGCCACACCGGCATCCCTTCTCCTGCACTCACTCCTCCACATGCTCAGCCACACACCTGAGCTGCAGGCATCAGAGGAAGCTGCTTGTTCTCACAGACTGACCTCCTGGGGGGGCGGGCGGGGAGGTGGGCAGGGCCTTCTGCAACCAACACTGTGCAAAAGTGGGCTGTTCCTGTGCCTTCCACAGGAAAGAATTTGTCTGGCTTTGCATCCCTTTCCAAAGGAGTAGGAGGCCACAGAGTGATGGCAAATGGCTTAGATGTCCAGAGGTGCCAAACTCCTAGCAATCACCAGGAGCTGAGCATCTTAAATCCAGCTGGTCAGTTGGGTCAACAACTCCCAACAGCCTCCTAGCAAGCCTCTTACTACCAGGCAGGAGATAGGAGAGGGCTGAGGGGGTGGCAAAACCAGGGGAATTACCCTTTGCTTCTTCCTAGGGATTGTCCCCAAACAGGGATATAACACAGAGAAGCAGATTTGTGAGCTGACAGAGTCCTCTGTCCTGTCTCGCTTGCAGGGCAGCTTCTTTCTGGTCTCATCTGTATCCTGCAGGTGATCAGTGCTCAGTGAAATGGGTTTGAGACCTGCCTTTTAACAAAATACTTAACAAAATCAGTTCTTCTGAGATGAAACAAAGTCCTGCCCACTTCTATGAGCTGCAATTGTAAAGGAGCTGTCAGTCAACTGGTGGCTGGAAGAGCTAAATCACCTCAGGAAAACTCAAGCAGAATAAGAAAGGTTATTGTGAGAGCATTTTAACAGTGATATTATCACAGACTTTTCTCTCTCATCTCTAGGAATGGAAGTGAGGCAAGGTAACACTGTGAATCTCAGAGAAACTCCAATGTGTGCATTTTGAAACAAATATATCTGATCCTCATATGCTCTCTGTGTTCAAAATAATACACAGTTCTGCTCTAAATCCAGCCCATCATCTTCTGAAAAGCACACATTCTCCTTTTTCAGCTCTGCTGCTTCTTACCTCCAGGAAAAAGCTAACATAAGCGCTGCTCACTGAGCGCTTTTAGAAATGGAGAAGTAGGAGGTCATGTACACCAGCAGCTACTTGATATGCCAGTCAGTGGTGTGGGTATGGAAAAGTCCACAGCATCCCTTCCCTAGCAGCCTCTACTGCCAGGGTTATTTTGGGGCAGGAATGAGAGTCTGTGGATCACATGTTGCTCCAGCTCTACTCACAGTTGGTGTAGATGGGCTTCCGGAAGGGCTTTCCCTTGGAAAAGACGAAGGCCACAATGATGCAGTTGATAGAAGACAGTGGCCACAGTGTAGTGTCTTCATAACTGAGGACACTGCTCTGGGCACCACTGCTGGTAGTGTTTCCCCCTGGGCTGGTGGGGGACATGGTGTGGTTCCCTGGAGAGCAATGACTGTAAGGAAACACCCAGCATTTTGTTCCTGTTTTCGCCAGCAACAGTAATCTGCAAACAATAATTCCCTTTCCTCTCTGACCCAGCCCACTATATCCAGGTATTGCCCACAAGAGTAAAACCTTTGGGTTTTACTCTTGTGGGCAATACCTGGATATACAAACAAACAAACAAACAAACAAACAAAAAAAAAACCCTCAAATTTTCTGGTTTGTGGGAAACGCTAGCAGTGTTCAAGATGCATTCTCCAGCTGTCTACACATCGCTCTGGCACGCTCGCCCTGCAATACATCCATGCAGCCACAGGGCAATGTCCTGAGCCCTGGCACCTGTGAGTAACCCCACTGAAACACCTGGTGGGCCTCCTGCCCTGCTGCTTCACTTCTGCATGATAATGGGCTGGTCATCAATATATATTACAATATATTGTATATAATATTATACAGACGATATATAATATTATTTCCTGGGGGACCTGTACTGCTGGATCCTAGGAGAGGACAGCAGAGGGAGGGAGGTTGGCCACCCCCTGCCACCCCACTGCCCCGAGGATGGGCACCCACCACAGCCCCCTGGCCTGGCACCATTACTTCTCCTGCATTTCCAGATGGGCTTAGGAGGAGGTGTTGGAAAGACATGTGTCTGTTAGCTGTCAGGCTCACACTTTGGATTTGAGTGTGGCATCTACTGCAACTTCATTTTGCCTTGGCAATGCTCTGCTGAGCACACAGAGAGCTGGGGGCCAGGCTGTGTGTGCAAATTGTCCCACTTGGATCCCTCAGTGTGCCCAGCTGCAGGCCATGGCAAGGCTGGGGTGTCCCCTGCATACAGCAGCACCATGATCTGCAAGCTGGGGACCAGAGATAAAAGGAGGAACTTACCTCTGGCTGGCTAGGGCTACATACCAGGGCTGCTTCTTCACCAGCAGGAAGCCACAGGTTTGCATGATGATGGTAAAGCACACGTTGAGGATGATGGAGAGCAGCAAAGGAGGAGAGATGAGCTGGCTGGGAGGTCGATAAGGTGCCAGCTTTGGATAGGCTTCAGTCAGGCTCACTGGAGAGAAACCGGAGACATGTGCAGTTCTCAGCAGTCCAGCCCACCAGCATCCCCCTGCATTTGCTGGCAAGTATAGCCACACACAGACCCCTACCCCTCATCACAGGTGAAAGCTGCAATGCCAGGCCCTAATAAGCAGTCAAGAAATGGCTTTGATCTCCAGTGTTTTCCATCTGAACCTACTCTGAATCTCCCCTTCAGGACAACATAGAGAGAAGATGGGGAATATCACCCTCCCTTGCAGATGGGCATCTTCCATGGAGTCCAAGAGCCATATTGGGTTTCATGCCAGGAATGCACAGGAGACCAGGAGCTGATTTTATACTGTCTGACCCTACTAATAGTCACTAATAGTCAGAGCAATTGCTCCTCTTCCAGTCTAGTCTCACATCCAAATCCTATCAGTTATGTAGAGTTCTGCAGCCATGTTTGCAAAGGAGCACAAATCAAATCCCAGGCTCTAGGCCCTGGAATTGCTCTAGCATCAATGGTTATGATCTTATTGACAGCACAACTTGGCTCCTTATTTTAATTTTTATTGGGAGATGAATTCAACTATCTAGACTCTCAGACAGACATAGCTGGGTTCCCTGAGCGGCTTACTTGTTAGGCAAACCAAAAGGGTAATGACGACATCTTGGATCAAATACTGGTGAATCCCAAAGATCTGCAGTTGCTGGAACAAAAGCAAAAGCAGCACCTGAGGATCAATGTCAACTTTGATGATAAAAACTGTAGCATCCGATGTTATTTCAGAGCAATGTCATGCCAGCAACAGCAGCCTCACAGCCATGATGCAGCCCCATGAGAACTATCAAGCCCAGCTTGCCAGGTGTCAGCCAGATTCATCAGAACCTCTTCCTAATTCATAGCACTTGTGGGTGACCCAATGCTTGAACGTGGCATTTGAGTATTTTTCCACCCTTCTTTCAGCAGATATCAGTGCCCCTTGGATCACTTAAAACAGGTCATGCCCTCCGAGCTCACAGTAAAAACAATGACAGAATTTCACTACGTGCCAGTTTGAAATGTCTTTGGGTAGTGGGGATATGGACAAATTTGGTGTGCCCAAACTACTGGCTGAGGAAGCTGTCCCCATGGGGAGACCCACAAGGGGCTCCCTGTTTGTCACTGGGCCATGCCTAGTGGATTCAGAGCCACCCAGTTTGCTTCTTGCCCTGTGTCCTCTGCAGGACTGTGCACAGAAGATGTGCATGAACTGAGGCAAGAGAGGTGACCCAGAATAAATCCACGTGTGAATTTCCTTCACTATTTTTCTTGGTTACCATTTTTGAGGATTCCTAACACACTGATGATACCCAATGGCAATTCTCCCTTAACCACCCTCATTTATCTGTCTGTGACACTCACTTCTTTTTTAAGCTTTTCTTCCCAGCAGAGAGAAGCAGATGCTCTCCCAAGACCTTGATTTTACAGCAAGTCTTGCTCATGGGTCTCCACCACCCAGTGAGGCAGGACTCATACCCACCTTCTAATTCCCTTTCTTCTTTTGGAAGAGATGAAGTTTTATCACTGGGTTTTTTCCCTGTGTGTGTGGGTCCCTACAACCAATCTACTTCCTGCCGTTAATCATCCAGCTTTTCACATCTTTGTCATTCCTTGAAGCCCTGTATGCCTTTTCTTCCCCGCTGAGTAATAAATACTACTAAAGATAAAAACCAATGGTGAGCAGGGCGTATGATAAAAGATTGTCATGAAACACTTACCCAAAAGAGCAGGGCCGTACCGACAAACTGAATCAGGCCGTAAAGGGTCAGGTATTTAACCACAGCGAAGGAAGCAACCAAAGCAGCTCGACCTTCCCTGCTCAAAACACGTAACAAAGGTAAAACCACCAGCACTACAGCTTTAGTACTGGGGATTTAGGGCTACAGATGGTTTCTTCTTATAAGGAGGGCAACTCCTTTCGTTTAGGATCTCTAAGAAGAATAGAAAACAGCTCAAATTCCATAGACAAATATTTTGGCCTTAAGATACTGCAGAGCCACTGGACTACCCTTCATCTGCAGTGTTTTGTTTTTTTGGTTTTATTCTGCAGCTACAATTTTAATACCTGGATTAAGCTGCTATTGCTTTTTTATTATTAATTTGCTCAGCGGTTCTGGGAATCAAGCACATCTCTACACAAACAAGTAATTGGCTCTGCATACATTTGGTTAAATGGCCTTATTAGCTGCTCCATGACCATGTGCAGCATATGGATATCAATATCCTAATGCAATGGCAAGCAATTCTAGTCTGTGGTCACTGTTACACCTGCCCTTTCATGCCACGCTCCTGCTGTACCTGTTCCAAAAATATCAGCCATAATGGCAAATACTTTCCTAAAAGCAGAAAAAAACCTCCCAGCACTGGAATTTGAGGGTCAGGAGACATTCAAAAACCCTTCTGCTCTATTTTATATAGTTCCTGAGGAATTAGGTTTGTTTTAGCAGCGTCTTTGAGGGTAGTGCATGCCCACTCGTAACCCCAGTCCTTGAGCTCAGAGCAGGCAGCAGCTCCCTGAGGCGCCCGACAAACTCACCTGATCAGCTCCGGCACACACTGGATGTTAGGGATTTGGGAGGTGAAGGGAGAGGCTACGGATGCCTCCTGCTCTGACAGGGATATCCCTGCATGGGCCATTTTCAATGCCTGAAATCCACAAGAGTAAAAGAAGCTGGAGAGACACCCACCCCACACAGTCTGTTTACTGGAGCTTTACAAATGTTGCTTCAAGTGTCTCTTGTAATTGATCTTCCTCTATTCTTTGGCCCAGCTGATCTCATTTTCCAGATATCTTCCCTTCCCTGGAGCTTAAATATTTCTTTTGTTCATTTAATCTCATTATACCAAGTTACAATCCTTTGAACTGCTTGTTCCCACTCTGGAGTTAATGCATACCTCTCCTGTTAAACAGTCTCCTAAACTCTTTCAACCACCATTTTATCCTCTTTCTGTTCCTTTCAGTCTCCTCTTTGTTTTTCTTTTATCGCTGTCCTATAAGCACTCTGTTACCTGGCTTTGTCACCTCTGGTTTAGTGCTCAAGTGTAGGCTACAGATGTCTACAAAGCAATCTAATGTATTATTTAAAAATATATTGTGATAACATTTATTAGAATAATATAATAATTAAAAATTGTGAATTTGAACAAATGTTTAAAAAAAAGTCCCTTGCCCCTATTTCAGGCAGGAAGGGAAATCAAAACAGTAATTCTCTGTTATCGTCTATATTAATATAAAAATAATAAAGAAAAGCACAGAGGTAATATTTTGGAATGCCACACTGACCAACTGTCCTCCATGGGCTAACATGGGAAATGCTGGTGACAAGTGGTGCTGGGCAGCCGCTTGTCACAGCCCTCTTTTAGGTTGAAAAAGGTGAAATTTCACAAGAATGGAAGATGAGCTCCTACATACCCCACAGTCGTTGGCACCATCACCACACATACCCACGTAGTAACTAATGGAGGAAGAAGAAGGAAAACACATAAGTCTTTCCTGTAGCTGTTTGATTCCATGGTGGAGCACCCGCTGGCTCAGCATTTGTGGGGACATCAGAGCAGGGACTGGTGCTGGCCCTGGAGAGGGCAGCAGCAGTTTCCAGAGCATCACTTGTACATGGGGAGAGGTTGGAGCAAAACACACAGAGCAAAATTAGGACTGAGGTTTGAAAGAGGCTGTGACAGGAAAGGGACTGCTGCCACTTTATTCCAGTGTTTTCCCCTTGGTACCAGGGTCGACAGGAAGGGAGCAGGGTGTGCAGATTTGCAGCAGCAGCTGGGCTTTTTGTTCCATGGCTGTCTTTGTAGACTCAAACACACAGGAATTGATGAAGGAATACAGCAGCTCTCAAACCACCGCATGAGATGTCCCTCTGAGAGAACCGTGAACTTCATCACCAGAGGAAGTACCTCATAACCAATAATTAACTGTTTCTTTTTCAGAAAGGTATCACATCTTGTTTAAGCTTAGCGAACAATAGCTATGTTTAGCTTCAGTCCTGTTTTGGGGAGGAAACATTCCTTTGGGGGACCTGAAGGAGCATCTTTGGGGTCAAACTCCCAACTACATTCATCAGTTCTGCTAAAGCTGCAGCCAGGACAGCACCATCAGCTGTGCAGGAGCTACTGGGGGTGGGGGCTACTTGCACATGTTGGGGTCTGACTCAGTATTTTCACCTCAGCCTGATGTAATGCTGCTTTTCTGTGCTGCACCAGCGAGAAGCAGAGGCTAAGTCTGGGCGAGGGGTACAGGTTCTCCCGATGAGAGGGATCCCTGTGGGGAAACTGATAGGAAGGTGGCCATGAAGGAAGCAAACAGAGACTGTGTATGGAGGAATGGAAAGCTGGAAAGATGAGCCTGGACAGTGCTAGCTGAGACGATCACATTTGAGAGAAAACATGTTTTTGGTTTGGTTGAAAAAGAGAACAAAAGAGAACCTTACTTGAGTTTCTGAAACTCTTCAACAAGGCTGGACTTCTGGCCAGGAGACATCCTAGCAAAGACAGTCGCGTTCACCAATATCTGCAAGAAAGAGCAATGGGCTGCCTTGGGCAGGCATTTGTGCCTCCATCCCTCCACTGAGGCAGGATCAGACCTCCCAGACAGGTGCTCAACACTTGGGAAACCCCTCCTTGCTTTCCAAGCCCTATCATGGTTTTGCTACCCTTAGGGTTCAGCTTCCCTCTAACAGCAGGTTTATCCTGCTCTATTTTCTGCCTTGCGTACTCTTCAGGAGGTGCTGGGAAGCCAACAATCACCATGTGCTCTGCAGCAGCCTTTAGAGCAGCAAGGCGTTTTTTCCCAAGTGCAGAACAGATGGTTGATGACAGCAGCAATAATACTGCTCAGTCTGAGGTTTCTCCTACCTGAAAATCTGGCCAGAGTATAAAATCCAAAAATCTGTCCCAGCACCAGCTATTCTATGGACTGGGTGCCAGGAGTTGAAGATTTCTGCTGCTAGATGTGTGTATTTAATGTTCCTGGGGCCCCTGCTAAGCAGGCATTGACAGCTATGGTACCAGCACACGGGAACAGGGCTGATGTTTTTAATTAGACTGAAATTGAGAAGGTGACCATGGAGTGACTCCACTCTGCAGCAGCTCACAGCACCACAGCCACCTCTGTCATTCGAGGTGTTAGAAGACGCTGAAAGCAAGCTGTTTGGGTTAAACCTGAGGCATGGTGGGAGGCTGCCCAGAGTTGTCAAAATGTGAAGTGACAACACTACAGCAACCAAGAGAAGAACACCTTTCTCCATCTGGAATACCACTGCTGCTTTATAAAATAGGGAGGGCTACTAAGTGCTTTGTTTCCTTTGAACTTACTTTTGGCAGCAAGTTGTAGAAGTGCTTTATAATAACCTGATAGGACTTTCCATTAATTGCAAAGTGGTAGTTGCAGGTTTCTCCTTCCAAGGTGATCTTTTCCTCAGTATTAGCACATATCTCCTAGAGATATGACAGCATTTATTGTCAGAGTGAGATCATAACATACTGTCTCTTTTCCCCCTTCTTAGCCTCCCACCAGGAAACCAGCCTTCCACAGCATCCATTTGTAAAGCTTTACACCTGGCAGTACTTGATTTTCTAGCTGTGTTTCCACATGTAACTAATCCCCGTTAGCCACAGGCTGACGATTCAGACACTGAAGTTTGGCCCAGCAAATAGTCACACAGACCAGTATGTATAATTACATTAATTCTGCACACTTCAACGGTGATTGAAGTGGCCACTGCATCTGCAGAGCCTTACCGGTTGTTCATGTAGTTATTTCACATGTTGCCCTGAGCCACTGTATTATTTCTCCCTAATAGGTGCATGGTCTACACCACACCTCCATGTACCCTGGGGTAGATACAAACTAGATCCCAGGGTTCCCCTGTTCCTCAGAGTTACTTCAGCATCCTTAGCAAGGAGTCCAGGCCTAAGGAGTCTGGGCATTAGACATTAATTAGACATGACAAGCTTTGTTAATTCCCCCTGGCACCCAAAAGCAGCCATCCCTAGCTGTGCTTACATGGGGAGCAGCTGTGTTTGTTTTGCTCTCTTCTGCCAGTCGCCAGGCAATGGAAGCTGGAGTGGAGCCTTCTGGCTCATTTGCTTCGATGAGGATGACTTTGCTGCCCGTGTGAATCATACCCGCATTCCTGGCCACTGTGACAGCTGTCTGTAGGTTGTCCCCTGCAAGGATAGTGGAGAGGCAGGCTCCTCAGATTTGCCATAGCATGGTGGCAGCCCAGGCAGAGACCATGGACATGCAATGGAAGACACTGGAGGAGTGAATCTCTTTCCTCTGTGCCCCACGGCAGCCGGTACAGCCACAGGAAGAACCTGGGGTGGATTTACCTGTGACCATGACACTCCCTATGTGGGCAGCAGCCAACTCCCTTAGCACAGGTTTTGTCTCCTGCTTCAGGCGGTTCTCCATCACCAGGAGGCCCAGGAATATCAGCTCAGACTCTGCCTCATCTCTTGGAGCAAGGAGAGAAACACACACGCTGTGTCCCAAGGGACAGTGCAGGGAATGAGGCTATCCCTGTGGGTTTTGTTCAATAGGAGAGCCGTGCTCAGTGGGAAACCTGCTTGTTCCTCAGGGAAACACAACTGCTATGAGTTCAGGATGAGCAGTGCTCAACAAGCACCATCATTTCTGCAGCCTCAGCCAAGCTGCATGTCTACTGCATTGCTGTCTCCAGGAAGGAGCGAGGCAGCAGAGCTAAGTTTGCAGAGAGAAGGACAGGGGCTTGCAAGAACTGGCTGGCTGAAGCCCACGTAGTATAGCACACAGAATTTGTATTACAGTCCCAATCCATTGCCATACAGAAGCACAATAACCAGCTTTCATTTCCCTTTGATAACAGACTCTGAAATTCAGCTCCATGAGACTTGCAAGAGCAGTAGCAGAGCAGGCAATCAACGGTGGAATCAGTCTCTGCTGAGAGAAAGGTGTTACGTGGTACAACTTTCTTCAGCAGGAGAGGAGGGGAAGGTTTGGGACAGGGCAGGTCAGTTTGGGGCAGATTGTAACAAGCAGATATGGTGACCCGTGTAGCTCATCAGCACATTTTACCTCTCCAGCTTGCTCAGGTCTACATCCTTTCCTAGGCTTAGCACTTTATGGGCCAGGGCAATGACTCTGAAGCCTTGGCTTGTGTATGTCTTCAGCTCCTCTACGAAATTAGCTGGGACTGTTTACAGGAAAGAAAGTTTCATTGTTAGAAAATTACATGCTTGCTGATTGCATTTCTAAGGTTAAATGCCTTTAAACTGCTTCATAGTCTGAGTCACAGCCCTCTCACAGTGTCCCTCTGTGCCCTCTCACAGAAGTCAGCTAGTTTGCACCAATGCTGGGTAACTGGCTGTTCAGATGTGACGTATGTGTGTTTTATACTTGTGAAATACATGTTAAGGTGCAGGTAGATTAGATGAATTACTGGGCAGAGAGCAAATAATGAAGATATGCAACTTCATAATTCTGTCCTAAGCTTTACTGTATACATGCTGAGAGACCCAGGAAATTGTTTTTATGTTTATGCCTTAATGTGAGAATTCTCCCAAGTCCTAGATTTTCAATTCTCTGATCATTCCCATGACTCTAAAATTAATAACTTTAAACTTCTAACTTTGCTGTATTTTGTACTTGCTACATACACAATCACAGCTTTACAGTGCAGTAATTAATTATTCATTAAGTTGTAATCAATAGAGGAACAATCAAGACAGGACAAGAGGAGCTATTTTGAAACCTGAGAAAGTGGAACATAATTTTAAGACATTTTTCTTGCTGATGTTGAATTATTTGGAGACTTGTGTCATTAGGTCGTAGGTGGTTCTAAACTAAATCTTTCCATTACCCTTCAAAGCCATTTGCACCTATTTTCAGGTCAGTGCTACCTGAAATAACAAACCACCGAGCCACAGATCATTGGTACTGTGTTTGCTTGGCAACCTTTAGAAGTATTCAGTGAATGTGACCCGAGTTTCAAGTTTGCAGACAAATTTGACTATAAGCCTATAATATTGTTCACATACAAAAAAGAAAAGCCTGTGTTTACTTGCAGAAGGGGACAGAAGCCTTGGCTCGAGTGTTAATACTAATTATCCTTAATAACAGTAATTTGTACATCCACAGTGAGTCTCCCAGCACTGAGATTTAAAGCCTTTGCAAGCTGAGTCAGTAACTCAATGCTGAATTTACAGGGCAATAACTTAGCAGGAAACTGAAGAACTTGTACAGCAAAACACACTTGCTGAGGCACACGCAATTAGCATGAGCCTACAGCTGTTCTGGGTATTTTGATGTATCAACATTATTTATGCTCTGTGTCTTCAGCTGATGGAAGTCAGCTAAGGGATGTATGGGGGCTGAACCTCAGGCTGTGCAGCTCCCTAGCTGTTGGGCTGTGTGCATCTTTAATTTACAAACAAGCAATGAAAACTTGTCTGTAGTGTTAACTAATGACATTTAACAAGCCCAAGGCTTGCTTGTGGGAAGAGTCATACACATGCAATTGCAGCATGGCCAGTGGGAAGAGCGAGCACTGAAAATCTTTGAGACCAAGCATAAACTCTGGTTTGGATTAAGTCCAGATAAACACTGTAGAGTTGCCCTTTCCCAGTTCCCTACCGGTTTCTTGTCTACAGAAGCTGGACACTATTTCTGGTGCTCCTTTCATGTATAGGTCATACTGCACTTCTCCGATCTTCTGTGACACAACAGACATCCTCTGCAGCCCAGAAGAAAATGGGAATTGGTGTAGGATTGCTATTCCTTCCATGGGAGCCTGGAGGGGTCAGGAAAGTGAGACGCTGAGTCATCGATTACACAAAGCAAATCCATTCTGAGCTTCAGTTCATTTGAGGCTTTCCTGCTAAAGTGATTTATTATTAATAGGAGATTATTTCACTTATGCTGCCTTCTGGCTATAGGATCAGATCACTGATTACAAGCTCAGAAAACATAGTCTCAACAGCTCTGTCTTCCCAAGAACCTCAATGGGTTGCTTTTTTATTTTTCTGGTTTCCAGGCTTTGTCCCATCCTTTCTCTTAATAACCATGTATTAATGTAATATTCTTGCATTTACAGTCCTGGGAGCTGAAGTTTGATGCATTACACTGACATTGCCATGGGAACAGAGCAAGCCTAGAAACAAGATTGATTTCCTTGTTGCCACAGCACTGTCTTCCCAGTATTGCTAGCAGAAATCACAGTCCTTCCATCGGGAGAATGCTGCGTGGTTCAGCATTTGGACTGTAAACACAACAATTTTTAACTGTCAAAACTTGGAGCTTCCCAAGTGTACTTTTAAGAGGAACAGTGAAGCAAACAACACCGTGCTTTGGGGTGATGCTGATAAATCTGATAGTGCTGTTGCATGACCATTACTAGCAGGACTCACGGACCTATGTCCATACTTCTAGCTGTAGTGCCTTGCCCTGACTCAGGTTGCCTCCTCCTGCAGATGAACTCATGTTTTCAAAATTTATTCTGTTTACAAAGTTTCTCTGCATTAGTTTCCACTTAAACAGAGTGTATAATTACATTTTGCCAGCAGCTTTACAGGGTGAGGACTGTAAAATCCGTATCTTTTATTAGCACAAATTGTGGAGTTGGAAATTTGGGGCTTTTAAAGCCCATGAAGTGCTGTAGATGCTCCTTCAGAGCAGTACCTCTACTTTAATCAGAATTTGCTTTTCTGGTCCTGTGCTTGCAGGATGCTTTGGGGGAAGGTACGACACAGCACCAAGAGTGGTTGAAAGGTGTTTTGCAACGGCTAGCCCAGGTAAAGGAGTATTGCACATGCTAGGAGTTTGCATACATTGCAGGCTGAAAACACAGAATACTCATTCTCAGAAAGAACTGGACTTACACTGCTGGCCATCGGTCCCGGTCTAACAATGCAAGTGCTGAGAGCACCAGTCCCATCCTGAGCTGTGCTGGAGTCATCCATCTCCTGTTCAAGGAAAAGTGTTATTTATGATACTTTTTTGTTTTGTTTGGCTTCACACCTGTCTGTTAAAGCTGAGCAGTGACACATGGGAGAGTGTTTCCCCCTTATTGTTGGCACCCAGTCATAGAACGGTTTTCTTATGATCTAATAGGTCTTGCTCCCCATTGTCAGTGACAGCCTCCCTGCAGCCATGTCCTTAGCAGAAGCCTGTATGGACCTGGTCTTTTGACTTAATGAGAAGAAAAACCTGTGTCTAATTTTGTTGTTTCTCTAAATGCAGGTTTCATATAAATTTAATGTCATGTCAATGATGAAGGGAAAGAGAAACAATTATCCTTACCTAGTTGTTTCTATCTCCCAGTCTCCTGCTTTTATAAAGCTCAGGGAGGTAATTTTCAGTGTAGGATACTTTTAGCCCTCCAGCTCTGTTACTTTATGTGCTGCCAGGGCTCATTCACCCTTATAGTTTCCTTCTGCTGTCACGTGGCTCTGCTGCTGCCTGCTCTTCCACAGGAGTGAGCACCAGCCTGATGCCTTCCTGCAGTGCTGCTGAAAGAGCTGCCATCTGTTTTGCTTATTGATTAATCTCCCTCTAGCAAAAGGTTGAAGGAGAAAAGATGACGAGGCAGTTAACTGCAGAGACACAGAACCCCTCTGGGCAAAGACATGGCAGGGAGAAGACCAGCCCCTTTCCTTCTCCTTCTTCCTGCTCCCCACCCAGGCTCCCACCTTGGGGATAAACTCCAAGACTCAATCTCTCACCTCCTCCCCAGGCCTTTCTAACACTTGCTGTTCACTCAGCTGGAGGCTCCAGCCTAGGTTCCTCCACAGGGATGTCCCTTTGCTAATCAGAGATAACAGCCACTCCCATAAGGGCATAAAAACCTGCCTCTGCATTTCCTTGCCTGACTTGCAATCTCTGCACCACGCAGACAGTGGCATGGTCTGATCCTCTGATTCCAGCAAGCAGCACAGACTCCCTCTCCACTTCCTCGCACTCCAGTGTTTCCAACTCAAATTAAGTGGGCAAATGCAGGCAGCCCCAAGGAAAATCACTGCTGGACTATCAAAAAAAGCAGCCTCAGTGCTGCAAATCTCTCATGAAGTTAGTGGAAATAACAGAGCAAATTCCAGCTGTTATGACCAAGACTGCAAATTATTTTCCCCTACAGGTATGTATTTGAGCTCAACACGTGAGTAAACTCCCATGGGCTTGGTTAGGGTTGTCCTTGCTTTGGATGTGTGCAGAGGGTGCAAATTACATTACCCAACATGTGCCCTCAAACATTTTCAGGTCCAGAGGATCCCCCTGAATCTTCTTGTCCAAAACAACCAGTGAATGACAGCTCGCCATGGCTCCACACATGGGTCCCCAGGGCAGAGGAGTGCTGGATGGGAATTTATAGATTTCCTGAAACCTGATTAAAAGCAGAAGGTTAGTGGGACCACTTCTAAGGAGGATGCAGAGACACACATCAGATAGTGCCTACAGGTACACCTCTCCTATTAAGACAGGCTGAGGGAGTTTGGGATGTTCGCTCTGGAGAAGAGAAAGCTCCAGGGAGACCTTATAGTGGCCTTCCAGTACCTAAAAGTGGCCTAAAGGAGAGATGGGGAGGGACTCTTTGTCAGGGAGTAAAGTGATGGGATGAGGGGGAACGGTTTTAAACTGAAAGAGGGTAGGGTTAGATTAGATATTAGGAAGAAATGCCTTACTGTGAGGGCGGTGACACTCTGAAAGAGGTTGCTTAGAGAAGCTGTGGAAGCCCCATCCCTGGAATTGCTCAAGGCCAGGCTGGATGGACTTTGGGCAACCTCATCTAATGGGAGGTGTCCCTGCCCATGGCAGGAGGTTGGAACTTGAAGATCTTTAAAGTCCCAGTTCTAACCATTCTATGATTTGGTGGAGCTGAGCACAATAACTGCAAGCGACACACTGCCCTACCCATCCTTCTGATAAAAGGTCTAATGCATTCAGGAGGTCAAAAAGTACCCAATAATTAATTGGCACAAGTTCAACCTGATGTGAAGTAACTGAGATGGCAAAACACATAGAGGGGCTGGCATAGGAGTCCCACTTGGCAACTGCTGTTTTGTGTTAGACAAAGCAGGGAAGACTGTTGGAGAGGAAGCAACTTGCAGCAGGGATTGCAAAGAAGTTTGGCAACGTGCCCTAGGAGAAATTTGTGAAACTGCAGTATGGAATAGGGGGTTCATCTGCTTAGGCTGGTGCTGTGCACCATCTGCCCACTCAGCACCCCTGGGAGAGCCACGAGGAGCTTCACTTCCAGCTGTAGGTTTTACATCTGCATAGCCACAGACACCAGATGCTTGTCCCTCACACCTTGGTTTTAAAAATGTTTAAAAATTGGTTGACTCCTTTCGAGTTACATCAAAACACACTGTCAAATATTCACACCCCAAATTCTTTCTGTGGAAAGCCCTGAGTTTTATTCCCATCTCGCCCCACCAGTACAGACTGAACAAAGACTAAAGAGAACTAAAGAGAACAATGCAGGCAGCAATAGCTCCTCCTTGCGTTTTGGCAAGCCACCAGCACCAGCTGGTGTGCAGACTGGACATGTCTGCAAAGAGCCTGATGTTTTGATACCTTGCAGTGACTGCTGAGTGGCTTTTTTTTTTTTTTTTAATGTGAATTTATTCTGATATATGGATCTAGTTTCATTCTGCTGCTCATGTGAGCATACACTACCTGCAAGGCTACCTTGATGGAAATCATTCTGGTGCTACCATCAGCTCTCTGCCTTTGGTGTGCTCCCAGCATGTTCACATGCACTGATTCACTGTGACCTGCCTGCTGTGCTGGAGGGGGGCCAAGAAGAGACAGTCCTATGTGCCTGTAGTTTGCTCCCACTGGAAGAGTGTTTTATTGGTTGACACTTATTAAGCTCATCTCATTAATTTGGATTGGATAGTAATTTTCTTTCTTGTCCTTTGAGGAAGCATTGGGAATGTGATTTCACTCCTCTCACAATGAATTAATCCCTTCATTCATTATGGCATGATTATCTCTGTGGTGTTGAAGTATTTGATATATTAACAACTACTAATGAAACCTGGGAGTTGATATGGGGGGCGTGATTTGTCCTGGCCACGGCAAAAGATTAATATTTTGAGTTTGGCATGACATGCAGTACAGAGCTGAAGTCTGTTTTTGTATTACATTAATATGAATTAAATGGTATCATTCTAGATATAGTCACATTTAATGTTTAGGTAGCAGTTATTTCAATGGTCTTTGGTCTTAGAATTGAGATGGAACCTGCCACAGGTTTGAGGACCCTAACAACATTTGAGCTTAGCAGGTCTGATCTGTGGTCTCATGGATTTATTTTCACGGCACGTGGGTGAGATTTGACAGGCACCAAAGTCAGCAACACTTAATTTCAACAGAAGGAGCATTATCCTAGCATTTGAGCAATTAAAGGTTTATTGACTAGATTAAGAATATTTATTGAACTGTGCTGAGAATGACATAATTGAAAAGTTCTGTGCATATTCTCCAAATCCCTTCAGGGTAATTAAAAACACTCATGCTGCCGCTGACTTCTGTTTGCCTTGAATTAGCAGTGACCTTTACAGTGTCACCTGCTACACCAGTGCCCAGTTGCCCTCCTTGGAGGGAAGAAGCTGAGCAGGGACACCCATTACAGTCTTTCCCCCAAGGTGCACCCAAACATCTCTTTCTGCTTGTTATTTGCAAGCAGAAAGAGATGTTTGGGTACCTGTACCCTGTACAACTCCTAACTAGGTATTTGGGCAGTACATTCACACTGGAGATTAGTTCTTGCTAAATGAAATCCTTCCTTACCGGCTTCCCTCTGAAGGGATGATGCCCCACAGGTCCAGTCCATCTTCCGTCAGTGTGCCTGTCTAAATTTAAATAAATATCTAGTTACCACCCTTTCCCTCCTTCCACATCCCCAGAGGTCCTCCCCCTGCTTCTGGGCAGGGAAAGAAAAGCCTCCTGCCACAGTGTGACCCTGCTGCCTGGGCACCTGCAGAGGATTTTTCCTTGGGGTTAGATCAGGGTAGTTGGGGTGGGAAAAAAATTAATCTCATGTTCCTCACAGCCCCCCAGCACCTTCCAGTGCTTCAGGAAGAGCCTTACTTTGTCAAAACAAACAAGGTTGATCTGCCCGCAGATATTAATTCTCTGTGGGCTGATGCAGAAAATCTTCTTTTTCTTCAGCCTCCTCTGGGCATAAACAGTGCCTGTTGTCAAGGCAGCGGGGATAGTGGGAGGCACAGCCACGGTGAGGAGGAGGAGGGCCATAGCCACCACATCTGCCACTGGCTTCTGCAAAGAGTGAGAGCAACAGGGGTGGTGGAGTGGGAACCACCAATCCTGGGGGCTCCAACCCTCCTGCCCAGCAGCAACACATCCCAAGCTCTGCCCCTGGAATGACAGATATATTCTGTCCATTTTTCCCTCCTCACTCTCATTTCTGGCATCTGAAAACTAGATTACAGAAATGAACAATAATCCAACAAGTGACCAAGGGCTGGCACCCGCATTGTGGAGGCGTCCCTCCTACTTACCTTGTGGGAGACAAACACACACACAGTGTAGATGAGTCCAAACACACCAATGGCAGAAAGGCTGACAATGAACTTGAAGGCATCTCTGTAGAGTTTGAAGTTTACTGGCTTGGGGTAGAGGATGGATCTCACCAAGTCCCCTTTAGCTGTATTGAACCCTGTGTGAAGACATGTGCCATACATTGCGTATGTGACAGCGGTGTCATATGGTGTCACTGCTGCTTGGGGACGGGTAACATTGCACCAGCCTTAGCCATTCAGGTGGCAACAAGCGCTTCTCCGGGACAGCAGACCCGTACTGGACTTGAACTACAAAGAGAAACCAGCTCTCCCACCAGCCTCTGGGGCTGCCCCTTTCCCCTTGCTGGTGAGCAAAGGATAAAAGAAATACCGGTTTGCAGCACGACGGCTCTCGCTGGCCCTCTGCCTGTCGGCTTCGTCTGTATGACCTCTGTCCCACAGAAGAGGACGTGTCTCCGATAGTCCTCCACGCTGTGGGTTTTCCAGGGCATTGGGCTCTCCGTGAGGGGCAAGGGGGTTTTAGTAACCGGAACACTTTCACCTAAGAACAACAGTGTGTAGCTTCACTTGAAGGGGATTTAAATGTCTGTCAGATTCTACGTTTTAGAAAGTGACAGCATCCTTCTTGTGCTCAGGTTTACCTGACTAATGAGCTTTCTTATGCACCTACATACGTGGATTTATGGTGACAGCCATTCAGTCCCAGTTCGAGTACTTCGGATGGCTTCTTGGAGCATTTTTTATCAATGGGCTTGTGCTAAAATTTGCCCCGACCCAAGTTCCTGCCTTGTAGTGGCTCAGTGTTTAACAGTGACCCCTCTGCTCATTCATGGCCTGCTTGAACAGGACCACTGCAAGATCACGATCCGAAAACTCAAACAATACATATGCAGTGTGTTTGAGTAGTTCCACTGTCTAACACTGACAGAATATTAATCTTATTTGTTTTCAATGTGGATAAGAAATGCATATTACATAATGGCAGTGTTCAAAAGCCCAAGACAAGTGCGAATTATCCAAGCCACAGTTTTTCCACCTCCTGCTGCAAACCATTCTAATAAGTAGTAAAAAATTTGCTGTCAGAACAAATAGAGACATCTCCCTGACAGACAATCTGCACAGGGCTTTAGCATTTCAAACTCCAAGGCTGCACCTGTGAGCATCCCTTCATTCACAATGCAGCTTCCATCAATCAGCACAGCATCACAGGGGAGAGAAAGCTTTTTGCCATCTAAAAGAAACATATCTCCAGGGACTAAGTTACGAGACTCCAGCTCTTTGCAACCTGTAGAACAATACAAAAATGATCTTTAGTTGTGCACAAGTCAGACAATTAAAAAAAGTCTCAAAGCACACACATCATCACCAGACTTCTACACCACATGATTTAAGGCCAGCATTTCTTAGAAAAAATACTGACTAAAAAGCAACAACACAAAGACCATCCCTTGTCTAAACATCTCGCTCCAAGTGGTTTTCTTCAGAATTATTGGCTTAACAACATAAAACACTGACCAAGAAAACCTATCCAAGACCTTTACGTCTCCCAAAACCCTGACAATTGCCTGTCTCAACATCTTTAGGAGGCAAAAATAACTATTACCTGATTTATGGGCAAGGAACTGGGATGCAGAAAGAAAGTGCATACCTTGGTGGGAGCCATATATCTAGACTCCTTGAAAACTGCTCACAAGCTACTTGACAAGATTGTGAAAGTAGTCTATAGCAGAACAGGGAAGCAGGTCTCAGAAGGCCAGAGTTGTTATCTCATTGCTTGTTTGTGAAATTAAATTTTCCAAGCTGTTCTTGATTCCTAACACAAATTACTAGGTTCACCTCTATCATTACAGCTGCCACAGATACAGATGATAATGATTCAGATGCATCATTACCGCAGCACATAGGCTGTGCCCACACTTCTCACTGCCCTGCCCAGCTCACCTCCCTCTGCCCCATCCTCCCTGCAGCTTGCCCTTCATGTTTCAGCTGCAGAAATCAACAGGAGCTGTGCAATTCCAGATACATTTCAACATGTTAGTTAATTACACAGGCTGGGGAAAAAAATGACATGCAGGTGACTCACCTTCACTCTTCGTGCAGACTGTAACCTGGACTTTGTTATGCTCCTCAACGAGGTCGTGCAGCTTGGTAGACTGCTGTTGGTGGGAAAGCAATTGCAGTGTTGAAACACCAATACTCAAGTGAAGCAGTAGGTTACAAGTCAGAGATCACTCTCACGTCACAGAAACTGAACCTTGCTGAGTGATCCAGAGGAGGTTTCACAGCACTTGTTAGAGATCAGGAAGCGAGTTCATCAAGTTAACCTAGAATAAGCTGTCATGGGAACAGGGACCTAATTTTCTCTTTGCTTCTGGTTCATGCCACTGCAGCTCTGCTATCTGCAGTTCTTTCATGGAGGGTTGCTTTGTGCTCAAAAGTTTTGTCCTTGCTAGAAGGCTATCAATAGGACAACCAAGTTGTAAAGACTATCGTTATAGAACTGCCATTGCAATCAGAAAAACAGAAATTCCAATTTAACCGTGCGTCTATGCTCTGCCAGTTTTTGCAATCTAATTCAGGCAATTACTTATCCTGAGATAACAATGAAGCCAACTGTCATTGCAGGGCCATCAGAGAGAATGCCTTATCCTGATTTAAAAGCTGCAATTGCAAAAAACTCATCCCCAAGTGTGGATTTCTTCATTGGCATGGTTCATGTGAAGATATCAAACCAGTTTGAAGAATATCTGGAGACTCAAACATTGCCATTCTTCCTGCCAAAGTTTTCAGTCACACAATAAAACTGACCTTGCCTAAGAAAGATGAACACACTATATCTGCTCTTTGTTCTCTGCAATACCGAGATGGACACCAACACTTCGAGTAGAAAGGCATGCTCAAAGAGATGTGGGTGCTTGTTCAACGAGGCAGTGCCAGTCATCCTACATATACTAGTCAGAGATGCAGAAATGTGATAGGCAGCCAACGCACCTGTGCTGGCCAAAGCCCCGGCTCTTCACAAAGTCCTTGCTGACATCAGTGTGAGAGCTGGAAGGAGGCAGTGATAGAAGTGTGCCCTTGGCAGAGCAGAGGGTACACAGGAGTGCCTCCGCAGCACTGTGGGCACATACTGCCCCAAGCACCACCAGCCCAGGCGCCTGGGACCAACACAGGGAATGTGATGCAAGCCTCTACCAGCCCAGGGAAAAACAGAGTCCATTCAAACAAAAGCCAGTTGCTGGAAGGGCACATTATTGCTTCCTTCTAGGCAGCACTTCACAGAGCAGTTTGCTCCACCATCTTCTCAAGGAACCTTTCAAATAACTGAATCTTGCCCTTCCTAGTAATTCAGTGCAGGAACATTGATTGCAGCAGTGAATTTGGAGGCCACATGAGCAGTGCCTGGCATTGAAGCAGCACATGAGCATGACAGGCAGGTCAATGCATCTCAGAGCTGCCATCCCTTCACCCTGCCACCACCTCTAACCTCACCACGCTGTCTGCAGGAACCATAATTCTCAATGCTGTACTCTAACCTTTATGTTTTTCCTGAAAATTAACAAAACATTCAACAGAACCCAGGAATCTGATTTGATTTTGCTTTTAAATCTTGATAATGCAGAGGAATGTGGTACCTAAAATTCCAAATGAGAGACTAAAACACTGCCTGTCAGACTCCTGTTCCTACTGCTCTTTCCCATCTGTATCTTCATTCACATAGTTTCTCTTTTTTCCCGTTTTTCACCTTTTCTCCATGTGATTTTTGCCTTCCCCAATGTATTTAAAGTGGGCTCAGAAGTCAAAGAAGTGTTTCCGACTCCCAGTGAGAAGCCCCAGGAAGCTCATCCAGCTGCAGGAGGACACTTAATGACAGGCAAAGGATTCCTAAGGCTCAGCCTTTGCCGTAGAGACTGAAGGTTTCAGGTTCATCACAGGTGAATGCTTTAGGTCAAAAAGTGAATGAGCTGAGGCTATTAGAAAATTCTTCTAAGCAGCTGTATCCATGACAGAAGTGTTGAACAAATTTGAGAAGTAAGAAGTCATGTTTCTTTTTGCCGTTAAGACCCATCATTTGGCAAACCTTAAGAAGAGTGAATCATCATGAAATGACAGCAGGAACCAGACTCATGGCATAGTTCACCTTCATAAAGTCTTACAAACCCCAGGTATCAGACTTCAATCTTCTTTAATTCTTGGGAATTTCGAGACCCAGGTATGACCCTTTTAACTCTACTGTAGAAATAATTCTGTAGCAATACAGCAGAATACACAGAAATAAAAAATAACCAGAAAGAGCATATAAATAGCTCCTTGTGTCTGTGATAGATGAAATTGCTAGCAGTTGGCAGGCTGTGCAGCAGACTCACCTGTCTGAGGTCGTACACAGTTAAGCCAACAGAAATGATTGACAGGATGATGATGGCCACTGAATATTCAGTGTAGCCTTGGCTCAGCCACAGTGTGAGGGTGAAGGTTTGGAACACATAGAAAGGGTTCAATATCTGCAAACACAAATGTAATTCATGTCAGGGAACAGACATAACACGTGTTAGGAGAAATGGAGTGTGGGAAGAGGTGAGAACATTTCATTACAGCATCCAGGAATCTTAAACACCAATTTGAAGTGCTGTTTTGCCATCCCAAGGCAGTATTCTTTCATGGCAGTTGTAGAGTGTTAATAGCCTCCAGCTCTGAACTTCCCAGCTTACATGCAGTTCAACGTGTTAGTAATTAAAAACTGTTGCTAACCAGATACTGTGCAGCAACAACTATAGTAGCAACTGAAAATCAGAGTTAAGTGACTTCAAGTCAGATGGTTTCCCACCATAGCCATCTAACAAATGTGACCTTAACATTTGTGATGCTAAGTAATTGCTACACAGGAGACACTACCCAGATGTGGAAGGCGGGGGCTGGGGGGAAAGACTGAATTACCATAAGTCTTTGATACTTTGTGATTTAAGAAAGTCATTGTGAATATGATATTTATTTGGAAAAAGAAAAATAGTAAAGAACTACTAATGGTCTGTGGGGACGTCAATAATCAGTCGTAGGCTACAGCTAAAATGAAGGCTTGATTTCCTCATACTTCCACACTTTTAGCTACTCTGAATTGCATCAGCCTTACAATACCAGTCATCACACACTTTATTGTGTTATGCTGAAATGGGCCACCAGCCCCACTGAAGTCTGAGAATATAATTTACCTTATTGTGTTACCTAACTAACAAGAAAAGAATTGGGTGAAGTTTTTCAGAGATTTGCCTGCCACTTGTCTTGTCTGACAGAGTGACAGACTTCTCTGTAGAACTGGTATAACTAAAATAGCCACTGAAAAAGCCTCTGCATAAAGGCTGGAACCAAAATGAATTATTCATCTGGCAAATTTGGTCCCTCAATGAAAATTTAATACTTTCTTCGACATTCACTAGGACAAAGAGACAGACACTAAATCAGAGTGCCAGCCTTTAGACACTGAAGCAGTATCTGGACTGAAATACCACAAGCTTATGAGGACCAGCCTGCTTCCAGACACCACTGTTAATATTTCAAACATGAAGCTTCAGCCTTGGATGGAAGTTCAGAGTTCAAATTAAATAAACTTTTTAGAGTGCTACACTGGAGTTCTCTTCAAAACCATCTCCAGGGGGGCACTGAAAGGTTCGCAACATCAAATCCAAACAATTTCAGGAGCTCTGGAGCTTTTCATGTATTTTACAGGGTTTCAAACAAACTTCCCTTAAAGTTCAGACACATGCCAGCTTGGGGTCCCAGCAATTGTAGCTCTTCTCCATTTTAAAGACATTCATGTAGCATCCATAATCCACTACAGTGAACACAGAAGACATGACAATACCCTGTACGCAAAGCCTCTGTTTACAGGTTGGCAAAAATGTATGTCCAGCATTTCTATAAGCAAACTCAGCAAGTAGCCATCCGTGTCTCTCCTCATACCTACAGTACGGGTCTGTTTTGCCCTCTGTAGAGGAACAGTCTTGCACTGTGTCCTTATTTATGCTGGAAAAAGCTTGTCTTGTCTTTATGTCATAGGAGAAAAGGAAGTTACTAGCTGAACCAGGCAATTATATAATAGTAATTTTGCAAATGTTTTCCTCCATTCTAAAAAGCACACTCCCAATTTATGCTGCTGTTAAGGCCACAAGCAGACTTGCACGATGCTTTGGACTATGCTTGGCCTACTAAAACAAGGCTATTAAAGAGGAACAAGTGTACCTTAGTTGTACCAATAAAATTCTCACTGCAGGTCATTGTCCAGACCCCTCCATGAAAGATGAGAAATACAGATGTGTCTACAGTCAGTCCTAGCAGTTGCAGAAAGCAGAAGCACTCCAGGTGCATGTCACTGCTCAGGCAAGATATCCCTGTTCAGGGGGACATTCAGTCAGGAATAAAAAGCCTGCAGCAGAGAAAGACATCAGTCCCTCCCACTACTGCTCTCCAAGAAGGGACAAAGTCATCATAAGGGAACCATCTAGCTGCTATAAATATGCAGCACCAAGCATTCCCTTAACTTCATGATCTTTCCTGTAACTTCTGTCAGAAATGTGTGCAAATAGCCATAAAGGAGGTTCACCAGCTTTCCTGTGGTGTATGCTTGTGAAGCATCAAGCACTCTATCCCAATGTGCACTGGTAAAGTCTTCAAAACACTTCAAATGTGTCCCACTAAGTGCTAGTTGGACTTACTGACCTCTTTAAAAAGTAACTTCCAGATAGGACGAATTTCAACTTCGATGGCATTAGGCCCACATACCAGCTGCCTGTAGGAAGGTAGAGAAGAGTTCCCCATATTATGGTCTAGTCACACAGGGCAAGACCATGTGGAAAATTGTGCACCAAATAACATTAACACTTATCTAAAAAAAGTAAGTCCTAGGGTCACCATATGGCTGAGAAAGACAAATAAACTTGTTAGGAAACTGTTGTATCCAAAATGACTTTACACAGAGGGAAAATTGTACTGTTTATTGTTGAAAAGATCACCAGTTTGACCCTAAACCTTGTGATGAATTTTCCAGAGGGCTCTTAAGTAGATGAGAGTGAAGGAAGCTAGTCATGGCTTGCTGTGCCCTGGACCCCAGGTGGAATCAGTGGCATTTTCCCCAGATTAGCCTGGCATCATTGAGAAGATGAACTCAACATGGCATAAGAGAGAATGATTTTGCACCCTTCAGAATGCCAGCAATAAAGTTTTCACTGCCTCACTACTTAAGTAAGCAAAAGGAAGCTCACGTGAATTTGAAAGAAATAATTTAATAGGTCCCACTGTGACAATTATTGCATCTACTCATGTGTAGGCTGTACCTGATCTTCTGCTCTTCCCTTGTGAGGCCAGCTCCAAACTTGTGGTGTATGTTGTGACACGTGTTGCTGTCTTCTAACGATCTAGGAAAAGAGGAGAAAGTTCAGGCAAGGGAGTCCCCTACCAAAAAGGGTTTTATAACAGGCTGTTGACACTCACCCGACTTTCTTGAATTCTTTTACAGAAAAGTCCCAAATATAACGGATTTTCTGCACCTGGATACATCTCACCTGCAGGATCAAATAGCAAAAATTCCTATTTTCATTCAAGGTAAAACTATCTCACTGTTACAGAAATGGCTCACCATGTTTTAGGAGAAAACTTGAGCTTATGTAAACAGACTGTGTAGGAAGGCACTGACGGAGCACCCTTGAGAACCTCCAGGTGCCTTGACTCCTATTTTCACCCACCTCCTCCCCACCATCTTGCTTCATTTTATAGACAACTTACCTTTAACTGTGGCTTCATGATGGCTCTGTTTATGACAGAGTCTTTATCAGCTACAAGAGGACCATCTGAATTCCTACCCACAGGCAGTGTTGATGTGGACAAATCAATCCAGGTCACCTTCTTCCGGGTGTACCTCTGAAACTCATCCTAGAGAAACAGCACACAGGCCAGTGACAAGTCCTAAACATTGCCTGTGATTGTTTCCTGACTCTGGGAAGTATACATGAGATTCCCAGAGAACCACAGTACTGTGGCATCATTGCAGTCACACAAATGTAAGCCTACAGTAACAGGGTCGTTGGTATCAGTGTTTTAGTGCCAATCAGGAAAGCTCTTTGAAGCCAATCTAGCAATCGCCTCCATTTGCTTTGGTTCATGCTGCAGAGCAATTTCAGAGATGTGCTTCAATAACTGCTGGGTGGATATTCAGTCTATGGGATCAGACTAGAAGTGAAAGCTTTCTGAAACACTTATGGTGTGGACACTAAGACCTCAGCAATACCTACTTTGCTCTTCAAAACTCCTGCATTACCATATATCCATAGCCAAAAGAAACTCAGCTTTACTGCTCTGTATGCATTTGTTAGACTGAATTGCCCCTTAATAAGTTTAGTCTAATGTAATTAGTTACAATGAGCAAGAGATTACTCATTTAGTGGTTTGAGTGCGTTTATTTTAGCAATATCTTTGCAATGTTGAGTATTAAGTATCTTAAGCATTTGCTATGCTAGAATTGGGTTGGGTTTCAACTTACAGTCATGGAATCTTAGAATATGACTAATGCCTGAAATATGGCTCATTCTGAAGATGATCTCTCTGCTGAAGCCAGTTGGCTGCGCCCCTTGCACAAAAAAAGAAGGGAATAGCAGAACTATTTTACAGAACACATCACTGCCAGAGGACAACTGCCAGAGCCTGGCGATGGGCAGCAGCAGTGCTTGAAGTTGAAGTTGCTTGATGCCCAGCCTTCAGGCAAGGTAGCTGTGCTCTTGTTAGTGTAAGCATAGTCTTTTACACAGTATTTCAAATTCTGCAAATAAAAATTCTTGGTCCTCTGAAGCTTGATTCATCCCTGCCACTCCACTTCCAAAAGTGGAAGATATTATTAACCTGCTACATCACACAGACAAAGACAGGCAGCCTGGCCTATCTGCAAAAGGAACAGGTTCTGCAAATAACAGTGAGCAGGACACCTCGGAACACCTACTGTTGTTCTGAGCAGAATAACATCTGCTTCTTCCAAGCTACAGCGGATGCAGTTTGCCCACACATCCCACTCAGGTTTCCAGTAGAAGAGCAGCAGCAGAGCCCCACAGGACAAGACGTATCCAGCAATGCACAAAGCCCTCCGCCAGCCTCGGGTCTTGTAGCCAAAAATCTCCTGTACAGCAAAGAGAAAGCATGCTTTGTTAAGAAGTTTGACCTTGGTGTTTGTTCATCAGGAAGCACCAAGTTTATCGAAAAGAAAGGCTGGTGAATGAACCCCTCCCTCATAACTGCTCACGGTCATTTTTGGAAATGAGAGCTTGCTGATTGATAAGACATAGTTAAGAACACAGCAGAGCTGCTGAAAGGAGGATGCTGCTGGGCTGCTTCCAGCAGGGGAGCATTCTCACATCAGCTCTCTCAGGATTAATAAAGAATTATGTCCAGTCTGGAGCTCTTATCGTCAAGGCTGCAGCTGACCTGTCATGGTAACACTTCTCACTCAGCCTGCTGCAGAGGAGGATGTCTCAGTAAGAACTGAGGGCTGACTGCTGAAATCTACCTTGCAACGGGGGCACAGAATCTGCCTTGGGGAAAGAACACCACCAAGCCCCGAGCAACTCCTGTCAGGCACCAGCTACCACACCTACTGGTGTATTATCTTCCACCACATACACCTTATCTTGAAGGAAAATACCGAAGAGCTCTTTTTGTTCTGTACACTCTCTTCCTCTGACTTAATCCCCAGGTAATCTGTCAACTTCCCTACTTGCCTTTTCCTTTTGATAGCCCCATGGTCATATACTCAGCAATACTCCATTGTCTGTGAAGGAGATTTTTAAGTCCATAGCCTTAGTTTTTTCCCTTGAGAAGAATTTTGTACCTTTTGTGCTTTTTGGTTTTCTTTAATGTGTCCACAGGGATAACAATAACTTCCATGCCTGTAGCATAACTAGATTCTTGTCTCCACACTTGGTGCTTTCCCAGTCCCCTTGGCTCCATGTGGGGCATGAGGTAAGGGGGGAGACAGTCCATCCACAGATGGTGGCTCACAGCATCCAAGGATGCCAACCCTTTGGACATGGCACCTGCATCCAGCCTGACCACAGCTCTCACAGCAGTGAGACAGCAGCCTTGGTAGGTGTCACCCTGGTCCTGCATCCACCCCCTCAGCAGCCATGTATCTGCCCCTTTCTACTTCTCCACAGGCATTAAGGCAGGAAACCAGGCAGCCCTAATGACAGGGCTCATATGTGTGCCACCCATGCTATGGTAGATTGTATAGAAGTTTAGTTGGGAAAAAGCTTATTTGAAAGAGCTGAGGTTGTTCAGCCTGCAGAAGAGAAGTCTCCAGGGAGACCTTAAAGTGGCCTACTATAGTGGCCCTCTTATAGAAACATAGAATCATTCAGGTTAGAAGAGACCCTTGGGATCATCGAGTCCAACCATCACCCCTACTCTACAAAGTTCTCCCCCATACCATATCCCTCAACACCACATCTAATCAGCTCTTAAACACACTCAGGGATGATGACTCAAACACCTCCCTGGGCATTCCAGTGACTGACCACTCTTTCTCGGAATAATTCTTTCTTAATGTCCAGCCTAAACCTACCCTGTTGCAGCTGTAGTGGGTAAACAGGAGGGATGGGGAGGGACTCTTTATCAGGGAGTAAAGTGATAGAGTGAGGGGAAATGGTTTTAAACCAAAAGAGGGGAAATTCAGATATTAGGAAGAAATGCTTTCTTGTGAGGGTGGTGAGGCACTAGAACAGGTTGCCCAGAGAAGTTGTGGATGCCCCATCCCTGGAAGTATTTGAGGCTCGGCTGGATGGGTCCTGGGTCCTTGAGCAACTGGGTCTAGTGGGAGGTGTCCCTCCCTACCCATGGCGGGGTGCTTGGAACTAGGTGATCTTTAAGGTCCCTTCCAAACCAAACCATTCTATGATTCTTTGAAAAGAATTTTGGTTTAAGTCCAAGATGAAAACCTAGAAAAGGAGATTTAATTTGTTGTGTTGCATCCACTGCTGAAAAAAAAAATCTATTGCTGTTTATCAGGTGTCTCCATTCCTGCTGCAGTAATACAGCACTTCCTGGTCACCTCTCAGCTCTCTACCCTATTCCCTACCCTCTAGCCCAGCCCCAAGCAGTCTCTAGGGCTGATGGTGAGGGCAGAAGAGCACCTGCATTCAGGAATAAGCAGAGGAAGCAGTGGCATCACAGGTCGTCGCTCTGGCACCAGCATGGATGCTGCCAGCCACCCACTGCTCCTGGGTGATGCAGGACAGGCCTGTGCAAGGAGCTGCAGGAGAAATCCTGTGCAATCAATGAGGTGAGATACTCACCCCAGACCACAGAAAACAATTACCCACCCACAGGGCAGCAGGTGCATGAGGCACTTTCCCCTGAGGAGGTATCAAACAACTCTGCAGACATAGGCAGAGGTGGCAAGTAAATTTCTTGTACAACCACCTGTGGCTACAGTTTTTCCAGAACAGCTTGCCAAATAAAGTACACAATGTGGTGGGACAGTGTCACCTATTGACACAGCTTATGTAGTCCAGAGAAAGGGGAAGGAATGGTGTTTTAAATTATACACAAAAGAAATCGAATGAGAAAGTCCCACATCTGAAATACACATCAAAGAAATGCCAGAAGGATAACAAGTGCTTTACAGGATAGAGTTTGCAACAAAGCAAAGCTCCTTGGAGAGGGCTTGTACAAACAAACAATTGCACTGGTTTAACTTCAAATATCATTTTCGAGTGATTTAGAGGCGGTGGAGTAAGAACCTATTTAGGTTTAAGAGAGCAATTAACTTGACTTATCTGAACTCTGATCACAATCAACAAACTAAGCTGAAATCAATGCAGCTCAGCTGAAATAAAGGTAATCAT
This sequence comes from Jacana jacana, assembly GCA_013400555.1. NCBI lineage: Eukaryota > Metazoa > Chordata > Aves > Charadriiformes > Jacanidae > Jacana > Jacana jacana. The sequence continues at coordinate 64,717 of VZTM01017875.1, read as the reverse complement.
GCAGCCCTTATACCAGGTTAGCAAAATCCATTTCAAACCAGCTCTGTAGCTTTCAGATGTGCAGTCCTGACGTACACAGAATATTATTCCTTCAGAGGCCACAGAAGTTTAAATCAATAACAACAAATGGTGTCTTCAGCGTGAGAGGAAAAAAAACATGTCCACAACTAAGGACATTCAATGAGATTTCCATTTGCTTGCCTTTTCATAGCAGAATTTTCATAAATACACTCCAAATGCAGGCCTGGAAAAGGAGACCGGAATGACAGAAGATGTATGGCACCCCTCACTCATCCTTCACCCCACAGGGGTGGGAGAGGAACTGAATCTGCCAAAGGAGAAGAGAAGGGGCTCGGGCTGGGTGAGTGCACAGCCAGAAGTTGCCCAGGGAGAGCATTTGGTGTTTCTGGCATGAGCCAGACTCAGACCATTGCTAGCAAGTGGGGCTCTAGCACACAGCTATATGCCAAGCACAGCCACTGAGAAACCCAAAAATGCCTAAGACGTGATGGAATATAATCAATAGAAGTACACTTTACTTGTCTAAGCGGGATGGTTTAAATAAGTGCAGTGGTGCTGTGAGCTCCTCACATCCAGGGTGCAGGGGAGGTGCCCCTTCCCACAGGCTGTGGGACCCCAGCACAGCCAGATCACACCACCAGTTCCTCACCATGGTGCTGGTGTGGGGCCAGGTGGGATCCCAGCTCTGCTGATATGGGCAGGAGCCCAAGTCCCCCAGGGCAGAGATGGCCTGGCTGGTGTAGTCACTCCCTGTACAGCTGCAACACATGGCTGACCAACTGGATCGCTCTGCACAGGTGAGGTACAAAGACAGCCTGTGCTCAGAGAATACACAATGGGCATTCACATGGTGCTTAGGAGGAAGTACTGGAACTGGAGCTGAAGGAACCCATGTTCACGGCTGATTTATCCCATTGAGCCTGACTGCAGCAAGAAGGGTTTTCCAGCCAAAAGAACTACAGGAAGATGTATGCAAAAAACACCACTCGGACTGACACAGACATCCTTGCACAAGGCAGGCTGTGTCAGAAGCACCCAGGGCAGAGCCAGGGCCATCCTCTGCCAACAGAATTACAGCCGCAAGCTGGATGTGGCAAGAGTAGTTTCTCCTGGAAGTGGGTGTAGCTCATCCAGGATGCACATGCTCCCAACTGAAAACCTACTTGTGGCAACAGCCTCACTCCACCCATAAGCCCTGTCCCTCCATCCTCATCAGGGAGTTAGCATCCCCATTGCTTCCTGGGCAAATGGAGACAAGCTTTGAGAGCCACATCCACACACCAGCTAGTGACACCCTGAAGAACACCATAGCAATCAGCATGTCACAGATGATCCCTAGTTGACTCCTTACCTCCCACAGCATATTTGTCAATTTGTGCTGAATCCAGACTGCTACAACTGGCCCGAATTCCCTACTCTGAAACAAACTCACAGGACAAGCAGTCTAACCCCAACAGAAATTGATTGAAAGCAACCAGAGAAACTGCTTCCCCACCACTATTGGTAGCCCTGCAACCAATCCTGATACAGAGGTGCAGGTGTGCTCTGCAGGGCAGGATCTCTCTCACCTGTGCATGTCCTGAGCACCTGCATCCCCTTGATGGAGGCCCTCTCAGTCCTTGGGGTTGGGCAAATGGTGACACCAGAGGTGCTGGGAAGTACCTGTTAGCAGCCTCTGCTTGCAGAGGACAGAGACTTCTGTCTTGGAGCGTGCTTCTGTGCTTCCAGTGCACACAGCACATATGAGTCTCTAGCAAATACAGGAGAGACAGAACTATATTCTACCCCTGTGTGGAGGCATCTACTTTTGTGCGCACTCTGTGCACTGGAAATATATGGGTCTCAGTTGTTCCCTGCACAGAAAGCTAGAGGAGAAAATCTTTCTCACACCCTCACCAGACTCTGTATAATCACTCCATGTTAGCAGGTAGAAGAAGAGTTTCCAACTCATTGTGTTTGCAAAGCACTTACTTAGAGCAGCCCTTCCATGCTGCTGCACATAATTAATAATCAAACAATCAAAGACAGAAAGTAGATTCCATTAACACTAATAAAAAAAACCTTTGTAAGAACAGAGCAGTTCCATTAAAGCTGCTGTAAAAGACTGAGAAATGAGGGGTTCCTGCTGTGACAACTGTGGTAGACTTTGGTCATCTGCCCAATCTTCCTAGATCTGGTAAGGTGATTTAATCACTACTTCAGACAATTGTCCAGGATAAAACTAATTTTTAGGCACTTTCCCTATGACTTGTTTTCTGATACATGATGACTCAGTAAGGGAAAGTGTATCCATTAGTAGAGATCCTCACAATTAAGGACCAAAATACAATGGAGCAGACACTGGGGAAAGAGACACTGCTCCCTGGCCAGATGACTTCTGGTGAGCAAGGAGCTCTCTTCCATGTTTTGTGCCTCCAGACTGAAGTAATATGTTCTCTATTTAGCTCTTACTTTGCAAAAATCAATCTCAATGTCACCAAGCACTGATTCAGGGGTCTGTCTTTCTTAAGGCTATATTGAAGAGACAGTGCCCAAACAGGGAGTGAAGATAAAGAGGAGGCATATCCAGAATGTGCATGTGGGAGGAGAGGCACACAAGAAAACTAAAACCCAGCACTGTCCTCCACTCCTTACCAGTTCATTTTCTTCATCCTTGTTGAGGAGCACACAATGATCCTTCCAAAGCTTTTCCTCCATCTGATCACGTTGTTTTCACAATGTTGTTGGTGGTGGGGTCAAACGATGTTCAATGCAGTTACTGACTTGAACTCAGGCCAGTGTTAAAGTCAGCTCTCACCATGGTCTTGTCTGCTGCCTTTGAAAGCCTTATTGTGCGCATGCTTTTTATAAGGTTCCCAGGAGAGGGAGGAAAATCCACCCTGACGTGTAAAGCCCTTACATGCCTGCCTTATGTAAGATGTGTGTTTTTCTGCCTCCTGGCTTTGTTGTGCTCATCAGGGTGGGACTGGCTGGAGCAGAGCTCTGGTGGCCAAAGGAGGGAAGGCACCAGCCATCCGGTGCCAGAGACATGACTCTGCGCAGGGCTCAGAGAGAAAATGGCCAGAAGAAGGGTGGGAGAGTGCCACAGCCCATGCAGAGCTGACCCCAGGGCAGCCATGTTAGTGCCAGGGTCCACCTCCAGCATGTCAGAGAGAAGCATTTGCTCTGGAGACATCACACTGTCCAAGGATGGGCTTGGTTTCAGTGCAGTGGAGGTGCATGTTGGAGCAGCGGTTTTCAGGAATGGATCTGGTCTGAAATGCCCCACTGGCTATGGGCATTGCCTCAAACACCAGCTTTGGTTCAAATTTTGCCTAAGTTATAGGGAAAGAGCAACGGGGCTGGAGGGCTCCTTTGGAGAAGCCCAGCTGGGCAACAGAGGGCTCTTGACCAGCAAGCAGGATGAATCCCTGCAAAGCAGGGAGAGATGGGGACTCCAACCAGTCACCCTGGCAGGGATGGCAGCAGCAGGACAGCTTGGGAGCCCCACTGTGCATCTTCTAGTCTCTCATGTCCCAGCTCTCTGTGTTGTCTGTGACATTTTTCAGGCATTAAGTTGAAATTTATCTGTCTCCCCCCATTCTCCTTCTGTCACAAAGTCTGAAAACAACCATTTATCCAGGCAGGAAAAATGTGCTGTGTTATTGTCCTGGAATAAAGTACATGTTTGTGTGAATAAAGACAATGGCTCCGAGTTTTCTCAGACAATTTTTGGCTCAGCCACACGGAAGCAATTCTCTCCCACTGATGAGAGCAGGGGATTTGAACTCCATAAGGAGATGCAGTCTTTTCACACAGTGTATTTCCCAGTGATGGCAAATCTTCTAAATTCTCCTTCCCAACATAGGAGTCAGAACAATAACCAGGGACTGCAGCGCAGCATGTCTGGAGTCCCCTAAATCTCCTTCAATCTGCAGCTCCATCCTGGAAAAATCCCCAAAGACTGAAAGAAACACCTTTCACTAAGCAGACAATTAAGGAAATAAAAGCATTTATCCATGTTTCTTCTCTTTGAAACAGAGCAAGGAGAGACCAGGCTGCCTGGCCCTAGGATAACCAAAAAGCTATTGTCACCTTTATTGCAACTGGGGATGGCTCTGCATAGTCTAACCAGATCCATTTTGGGGGGGATCCTGCCATCTGTAGCTGTGTCCACGAAACTGCAAAAATGGGCCAAACACTGAAGAATCCTGAAAAATCAAGTGGTAGTCGAAAAATACATATTTTTTTTCTTTTTAGTATTGTCAGTTTGAACTGTCTAAAACCTGAATTGAATCAAATTTCACCATAAGTAAACTGTCCCCTTTGTCTATACCTCTCCTCAGAAAAGGCCATCAGTAAGTCCATCCACCACACTGTTCTGCACGTCAGTCACTGTCATGCAGCTCCCTGGATGTGACACACTTGCAGTCATTCTACTCCCTGGTTTTCAGAAACAGTTTATATTTCTAAGTGTCTTGTACCTGGCCCTTACACCAAGTCCAGCTGTGTCTTTTGTGGATGTTCTTGGGGCAGAAGGCTTCTACACCAAAAAAAAAAAAAAAAAGCACCCCACTGTAAGCAGGTCCTACAACCAACCAGCCAAGGTCTCTTGTAACTCTCCAGGAGAAAGAAACTCAAGAGAGGTATCACTGTATCATTAGTTGGGTGGTGTTATTACTAGTTGTCTCTATTTTCATCATCCAGGGTGAGGTGTGTCTCATCTACAGGAATATGACCTCCAGTCTCTGGACTGGAGTCACCAGAGTTTCCCTGTGTGGGGCAGCAGGATGCCCACCACCCTCACCACAGCCTGGGCTTGCAAAGTGCTCCCAAAGCTGTGTGGGACATCTCCAGCCCCATTCCACCAAGCTGTGGAGTCCGCACCTGAAAAGGCAAAAGAGGAGGACTCAGGAAATTTCAGGCCAGCCAAACCAAACTGAACACAGAGACAGATATGAGGGAAAATTCTTAAGCAGTCAGTTTGTAAATACCTTGGGAATAATAAAGTGATAAGGAGCAACTAACATGGATCTGTCAGGGCAAGATCCTATTAAACCAATCTCATTTCCTCCCTGGCAGGGAGATGCTCCAGGGAAGAAGCTAATGTGGCACATTTAGGCTTTTGACAGACCTCCCCATGAGATATGAAGATACTGAGAAATAGGATTCCTCTATGATGAGCTGAACGGCTCAACCTTAAGTAGGTGTCAGTGGTCCACTGTCCATGTCAGTGGTCCACTGTCCATGTCAGTGGTTCACTGTCCGTCATGAGGGACACAAAATGTTCATGTTTTTGTTAGCAGCTTGGATAACAGGATGGAGAGGACAACTGAAAAGTGTTTATGACACTGGATTGATGGAAGCGCCTGCTTTGGAAGAAAGAAAAAGTGCAGCATGATTCTGGGATACTGACCAAATAGTCTGAAATGACCATAGGAAATTCAGTAAAACGCTGCAGTGAGTAGCTGAAGGAAACAAGTACAAAATGAGGAGGCAGTGGCCAAGCAGATGTAAGGCAGAGAAGGAGATGCAGGAAACTGCAGTTTGAGTTTCCTGTTGTCAAAAATGTGACTGTCATTCTGAACCACAGTAGCAGGAGGCTGGTGAAATGAGAAAGGTGGGAAGAAATAATTCCTCTTGACTCGCTGTTAGTAAGTCCTCAGCTGGAATTCAGGCTCTTGGAAGGTGCAACCTAAATGGCAACAGTCCAAATGACAACAAGATGAGAAGTTTGGAAAACATGACCCGTGAGGAAAAGTTGAATACTTGAGCTTATTTAAACTAGAAAAGAGAAGGTTGAAGGAAAACAGAATAACTCATACAATGCACAGAAGAAAACAGACTACTATTTTTTATCTCCTATTCTTTCTACAGACAAGTAGTAAGAATCAGACTAATTTCTTGTTAGATTAAACAATTAGATTTTGAGCGTTAATTAAGATATTCAGGAAGATTTTATAAGTGAAAAAGATAGTGAAATACTCAAACAGGCTACCTAGGACAGGAGGAAATCTCATACAATAGAAGACTTTACAGAAAAGTAGGGCATGATTTGACAAGGATGATCTAAGGACAGGTAGAACTTGCCTCAGAGCAGGGAGATGGGCAGAATAACCACATCAGGTCCCCACCAGCCTCACGCTCCCATGATTTCTGCAAAATCCCTGTCCAAGCTGAGTAAAGCACAGCCCAGACCTTAGTCGTGGTGGGGCGAAGTTCTCTGTAAATTCAGTTTCAGGTTACCTTATTTAGCAGGAACATGCTATTTATTCCTGTGACCAACAGGTCTGCAATGAGACCTGCACAGCACTGTTTGTCAGAACTTATATTTCTCCAGTCCCACCTGTATTTTTTCTTGTTAATTTCTGCTGGGTTTGTGTTTCTCCCGATGTTCCCATCATTCTGCCCTCCTCTTACTCCTTCCCTGGCTTCTGCTCAGGTTTATTCCAAGAACTGGTGAGTGTCCAATATCAAGTTATTAAATAAACTTAGCTTTATTGAACAGCTGAACAAAGCTATTGAAAAGCAAAGTCATGCTTGATTTCAAAATCTTTGTCCCAGTGTTGAACTGGTATCAGTTACCACCTGGATCTCTTAGTGCCCTTGCTCTACCTCTACCTGCTGTGACCCAGCCATTTCACAGGCTGAGTTAACTGAGTGCAGTCCTACCAGACGTCTGAGATGATTGACATTTTTAGAGCTTTAAACAGAACACAGCCTTAATGACTGCCTTCTTCACCTCATTAGCAGGCTGAGGCACCAAGAGGGTAAGCTTACTTAGAAGGCACCACATTTGTCCTGATCTCTATAGAAGTGCAGCTGATACATGTTGGTAAGCACAAAGAACTTTCCAGTAAACTTCTTGTTCCTCAGGGCTCAGTATTGGGGCCTTTCCTTTTTAATACCATCATTGATGATGTCGATAGGGATATAGAAAACACTTACAGTANTCAGCACAGGAGAGATATCGAGGCGCTGGAGTGAGTGCAGAGGAGAGCAACGAAACTGGTGAGAGGCCTGGAGGATAAGTCTTATGGGGATTGATTGAGGGAGTTGGGATTGTTTAGTTTGAGGAGGAGGAGGCTGAGGGGAGACCTCATCACTCTCTACAACTGCTTGAAAGGGCATTGTAGAGAGGTTGGTGCTGATCTCTTCTCACGGGCAATTAGGGATAGAACAAGAGGGAATGGCTGCAAGCTGCAGCAGGGTAGGGTTAGGCTAGACATTAGGAAAAAATTCTTCACGGAGAGAGTGGTCAGTCAGTGGAATCAGCTGCCCAGGGAGGTGGTGGAGTCACCATCCCTGAGTGTGTTTAAGAGTAGATTGGATGTGGTGTTGAGGGATCTGGTGTAGGGGAGAACTTGTAGAGTAGGGCTGATGGTTGGACTCGATGATCCCAAGGGTCTCTTCCAACCTATATGATTTTATGATTCTAACATCCAAAATTATTCAAATACTTGCTGGATATCTACAAGACTGTGCATGGTGCAGGTATCAGGGGTGTAGCTGTACCACCACAACACCCCACTGTGCACTAATCCAGCATCCTGGAGAGCACAGTGGGTCAGTCCACATAGGACGCTGCTTTTACAGAGCCAGATCCCTCCAGCACCAGGCTTATTCCATCCCCAGCGAGCTCAGAAGTGTGCTGGTCTGTGTGGTGGAGAAGCGTGCTGCTCGGTGCACTCCCACCTCTGCACACACACCTTCAGCTGTGCACACGCAGGGAAGAAAGAGCTGGGGAACTCCTCTAAAACACGTCACCCACCAGCAAAGCCAGCAAAACATTAGGACCTTCATGCAGAGGAGCTGAAAGTTGAGAGGGGGCAGGGCAGGGTGCTCTGTCTTGGGGAAAATTGGTGCATAAAAGCACCTCAGAATTCCTGCTGGCTCCTTGTCCCTTCTCCCAGGTTTGTTCACCTGGACAAGCACTACCTGCTCTGAGACTCTCAGCTTACTGAGACAGACTGTTTGGGCACTCTCCACAAGAGAACAATCAGGACAAACCTGAATCACAGCCTGCCCAAAAGCCTTTGTCTTCTCTCTTCCCCGGCACTGCCCAGGTGAAGCCCTCAAAGTGAGTGTGCACCCCACAGGTCTGTGTGTTATCCAGGGGAATGTGGTGGGACATGTCCAAGGCAACATCACTGAGGGGCTCCTCAAGGAGATCTGGGCATTTTGTGTGTGACTGCTGCAGCTGGAGCCAAAACACATGCTGCCTTGCCTGGGTACCTTGGCTGTATATTTCTGAGTTATCTTATCTACATACCTCACCTGGCTACCTCCTCAACTGAGGTGGAGGAGAGAGCCTGCAGCCTAGTGTAGTGATTGGGTTTCACAGATCTCTGTTTCGCCTTTTGCAGGCTCTGGAGATGTGTGGCAGAGTCCGGTATTTCAGAGAGCAAGAGGAGGGCAGTGCCACCCTGTCCCTTGCCATCTTTGCCACCCTGTCCCTTGCCACCCAGCCAAGGCCTCTGGTTTTGCACAGGGGGGTTATGCCAAGAGGTGTTTGCAGCCTTCCCTTCTGGTCAAACCAGAAGGCTGCATCCCCATCTTTGCTAGACTGCTATGGAGAGGAAGTCCCTCCAGAGGGCAATGCAAACCTCTTCAGTTTAACTCCAGCTTTGAATATCTACTGGAGACACACAGCTACAGTCCCTCTTTGGCTGCTTATTCAGGATAGGGGAACTTGGAAGATTTTGAGTGGGGCAAATCTGGAGGGCAAAGAGCTCCCTGCCCTGAGCCAGTGCAGGAGAAGGCACAGAGGGACAGGAGAGGGACATGCTTGGGCTGCCTGCCTTTTTCATCCTCTAACTTTTCACACTTTAAACTCTCCTCCTTTATTGGTGAACAGCATGTGCCACCTTACTGCTCCTCAGGACTGTTTTCTTTTTTGTGCACTTAATAAAGCTCTATTTTTATTCAGGTACCGGGTGTCCATTCAGCTGTAAGGAAATGTGAAGCTGTAGCCATGCCAAAAGGTTCTTTTGATGTGTAAAGAAATCAGCAGGTAATCTACAAAGAGCAGTAAAGCAGCACTCTCTGTCCCCAAAGAAGCAAAAAGAGTTTAATAATTAAATTTATATTTATTTCATCAAGTAAATCTGGCTGTATTCAGTGTAATGTACACAGTTAATCAGGCACAACATAGTCCATACAGGTAAGCAATCTCCCCTTCTTAGAACTTTAAAAGGCAGCTACGACAAGCTAAGAGATATATTAAATATGTCTGTGGTATGTAACCACACTGCATATTCTTCAGTGTTCACAGCCACAGCACAAACCATGTGCTGGTAATCTGCCACTTGTTCCAGCTGCTTTTCTTTTCCTGGAGAAGCTTTTCTTGAGAATACTGCCAGTGTCCAGGGCCCTTTGCCTGTGACACAACTTCCAGGCAAAGACAACCATCAGCCCATGGCATGTGCTATACCAACACCCCCAAACTTCAGAAACAGTACTGTTGTGTCTCCAGCCTTTCAGAGGCACCCTCTGTCACAAGGATGAGGCCACCAAGCCTTGCATGGGTAGTTCCATGTATCCTCATGGTCTTCCCTAAATTGTATGCTTGCCTAAACTCATAACATCCCAATCACTGGGGCAAAAAGACTGGTACAGTGGATCAATGCCTGTCTTTCTTTGAGCCTTGGACTCAAGCCATAGGCCAACATGGCCACATTCTTGTTCTACAGTCTATATCAAAAGGATGGGATGTGCCTGTACATCTTGCTCTGAAAGGCTGCAAAGATTTAACAGGAGCAGTAGCAAAACGTCATGAGAGGCAGTTTAAGGCTCTCATTTCAGTCAGCAGTGAGTGGGCAGTGAGCTCTGTGTAAGGGTGACCACACGGAGGAACGGACTGGAAGGCTGGAGGTTCAACGCAAGGAACAGAAGGCAGAAGCCAGTGCAGTTCCTGTGAGCTCTGCAGAACTCTGCTGCTTTATGGCAACAGGCAGTTCTGCTCAGAGTAGTGCTGGACACTGGCTGGGTGTGCATAGTGATCGCATGCAGCAGTAAAACTTTGCTCATTGAAGAGTGGCTGAAGAAGCATTGCTGGTTTTCATGGCTTGGAGCTATCGAAGCAAGATTTACCTGGTCTTGGGTGGGGTGAGAGATGGGAGTAAAATATAAATGAATCGTGTCTCCTGTTCTCTGACTCCCTTCCCGGGTCCAAAAGCACTTCTTCCAGCACCTCCCGAGTAACTTACAGGTTCAGGAGAAGGCCTGTTACAATCTCCCTATGGTTTCTTTCTCTCTCCAGCCTCACTCTCTTCTTGAAACAGGATGCTCCTTTTACCTGGCACAATCTATCATGTGGGCTAGGAGAAAGGCTGGGACAATTACACAATAAAGTAGGAGGTTTGTTTTCTAACCCTGTCTACTAATCATCTAGGAAGTACCATAGAGATTTACTAATTAGATTTAAACAAGACACATGGATGGATCTTTCTTCATTCCCTTTTACCTAAAGTGACCTATACCGGGTAGTCAAAGCTATGTCAGTGACAAACACTCTGGTCATCAGCCACAAGGGACACTGTAAAAACAGGATGCTCCTGAGCAGAGACAAATACACTTTGTATTTCAGACACACGGGATATTTAATTACTTTCTTAGAAAAAGAATCACGTCCTCATTGTCAACAGCCAACCAGGAAGTGAATTCACACACCCTGTAAAGGGGGTTGACTGCTGGCCATCCCTTATACACCTTTGGCAATTAGCCCACAGTGCACAGAATCCTTACGCAGCACAGCATGACCCTCCCAGCTCGTGTGTCTGCCCACCTACTAGACAAAGGCTGCAGAGGGGTTAAGCACTCTCTGGTGGGGGATGTCAGTGCAGAATGCTCCAGGACTACTTTTCCAACACGAGGACTTGAGAAGCCACAAAAGCAAGTAATAAGTTTTCTAAAATCAGTTGTTGACACAGAAACCTGCATATACGATAACTGAATTCTCTGTTTCCTTTCCTTGAACTGAGTGCTCTAGGTACCAGCTATTTGTGCTTCCCTTTCCTGGTTGATCCTTGGCAGCTGGTTTGTCTCTGTGGCCTCCTCTGTAACACTCCTGAAGAGCTGTGTTGTGCATCAGGTTCCTTAGACAAAGGGTGCTATGTGCATGGAGAACGGGTATGTCTTGTAACAAACAACTATGGACGTTGTTTACCTTTACCTGGACTTCTATAAGGCCTTTGACAGAGTTCCCCCCAGCATCTTTCTCTCTAAATTGAAGAAACATGAATTTGATGGGTGGACTGTTTGGTGGACAAGGCATTGGTTGGATAGTTGCATCCAGAGGGTAGTGGTTAATGGTTCAATGTCCCGATGAAGATTGGTGACACGTATTGTCCCTTAGGAGTCCACACTGGGACCAGTACTGTTTAATATCTTCATCAATGACACAGACAGTGAGAGTAAGTGCACCCTCAGCAAGTTTGCAGACAGCACCAAGCTCATTGCTGTGGTTGACACACCTGAGGGACAGGATGCCATCCAGAGGGACTTGGACAAGCTTGAGAAGTGGCCTCATGTGAACCTCATGAGGTTCAACAAGGTCACGTGTAAGGTCCTGAACCTGGGTTGGGGCAATCCCAATATTTGAGAAGTAGTAGATGCCTCATCCCTGGAATTGTTCAAGGTCAGGTTGGATGGGGCCCTGAACAACCTGATTGAGTTGAAGATGTCCCTGCTCATTGCAAGGGGTTTGGACTAGATGGCCTTTATAGGTTTCTTCCAACCCACACTATTCCATGCTTCTGTGATTGCAAAAGGTTCTTGTTTGTTAATATTATGAACACCTACAGCTCTGGTTGGAGAGGGTCTGCAGCCTTTAAATGGAGTTTGCTCCCCAGTTGGTTGTGTGCACTGCCAAGCAGGCTGAGCTCTAGAGCACCGATGAGTAGACAAAAACTGTGATGACTGTAGCAAGATAAACAAGTCATCAAAAAGTGGGAAGGATGAAAAGAAAAGTTGTTTTCTTCTTTCATTAACTGGGACAAGTGCATTTCAAAAGGAAAATCAAATTCTGAAATGAGCTGTGCAGAGTGGCTGCACGGCTGGGTGGGTTGGCTGCGCTCCAGGGAGCCTCCCCCTTTGATTTAGTTGTAGAGATCTAACCAGGATGGACGGTGTCTGCTGGCAAAGATCACTGGGGATCTATCCAACCGGTGTCTGCTGCCAGTTGCAAAAGGAGAAAGGGAGCCTGGAGCTTCAGTCCTCCAGGATTCCTCAACGGTGCCTGGATAGCTTGGGCTGCAGGGACTGTGGAAGCCACATCCAGGGCTGTCGGTCTCTGTCCTTATGCAGCCTCAGAATTAGCATAACGCTTTTATGATGTTCCTACAAATCAACTCTTTTCATCAAAGTGGCTAAGTTTTATCTGTCTTTCTCTACTGCTCTGTCAATGGCACACGCCGGGAGTGCCGAGCAGCAAGTTCCAACTCTCAGCCAGACCTGAGCACCACATCACATCCACCTCTTGCGTGGGCAGCAGGCGAGGATGGGCAGAAGGTGCATGGAACAGATCGCAGGTGGGAAGATCCCTCTTACTGCTCATGCCCTCCTGGTTTCCAGAACTTTAAGATTCTTTCAAATTAGAGAGACCTTCAAACTGAAAAATACAGACGTGAATACTGATCACACTTGAAACTTTTATTCCTGCTTATTCCCCATCCTGACCTTAAATACATTCCCAGTCCAAGTTTGCGGGGACAGCTCAGCACTGGGATGTGAAGTGGGACCTCCAATATCCCACCAGAGACAAGGGAGCAGAGTACAGGGGCTTGATGTGCACATACAAGCTGGTTTCTGCAGCAAGGATGTGTATGAAACATGGCTTGCCTCGCAACGGCCAGAGTAAGGGTATACAAACAGCCCAAGGCAGCTGGGCCGCTACAGAACTCCACTGATTGAGCTGTGGCTGACACCACTGAGGGGAGGTGATACAATATGTCCTAGGACAGCTGGGGACACTGGGCTTGCACAGGAGGATGGAACCTGACTGACATCTGAAAGAACGGCAGCAGTCAACTACCACCAAGGTTCTGGACCTGCTCTCCTGCCGGTGAGGCTGTATTTCAGCAGCAGACAAGCAGGTCTGTATCTTGTTGACCTGCAGGTCTGCCATGAGCTGATACTTTTATAACATCAATTGTGGCTTAAACATAAATTTATATGCCTGGTCTTCAACGCTCCTGCAGCTGCCAGGCTGTCACACGCAGCAACCCATTTCCTGTGTGCCAGAGTTCATAAAAAGGACAGTGAGTTTTGTCCCCAAGGGAAATGTGGCTGTGTCTCAAGCAGAGGGTGGCACAATAGCTCCACTAACCTGCTCTTTGGGGTCCACTTAGGCTGCAAGGAGCACACACAGCATCAAACCACCCCTTTCCCATGGACTTGGCTGCAAACTGGGAACTCGTCCTCACTTTGGAGACACATGTATGAATAAATGTGAACCATTCCTGGTCTGTGTCAGGACGTGTGGCTCTGTGGTGTGTATTGACCCTTAGGTAACCTACAGTAGACAGGAAGGTATCTACTCCATTTGCTTACATCAAACTTGGTTAAAATGGGGAAAAAAAAAACCTGCTTTGGTTCAAATAAATGTTTTATTCAAGTTGAAACATTTTTGGGTTTTGCTTTTTGTTTTCTTTTATAAAAATAGTATTAGTCATTTTTGGATTCAAGCTACATTCCTTTCAAACACTGTTCTGGTACAGACATCTTGAATCAAAACAATCCATAGTCTCTTCTGATTTGCTCTTTGTTTTCCAGAGAGACTTTGCACTCAAAAAGACCAAACCTGTGTGACCTGATCTAGGTGTTCTGCTCCAGCAGGGGGATAGGACTGGCTGATCTTTCAAGGTCCCTTCTAACCCTGATATTCTGTGATTCTGTGAAAAGAATCTTCACATTACTCCCAATCTGCTTGATTCCATGGGTTTCTGCAGAAATGCGAGAGTTCTGCAGAAATGCGAGAGTTCTTTAGCATTTCCTAGCATTGCAGTGCTCCCAAAGAGCTCCTCAGCCCCACCCGGGAGAAGCATGTGCAAGCTCCAGCTGTGAAAAACAAACTGTGCACCTCACTGGGGACAACTCCCCTGCATGCTTTGTCTAAAGAAGTGTTCCTCTGAAACCTTCCTGCTGGTACCTTGTTGTTTTACCCAGCTGGGGACAGAGATTGCAAAACAGGGTAAGGAGGAAGTCAGCCCAGCATGAGAGGGCAAAACCAGTATGTGCTGGTAGAAGCTGCTCTTTTTGAGTAGGTAAAACCTGCAGAAACACACAGTGCTATTGCATTTCTGTACAGCAGAAGCAGCAGAGCGAGTAAAAGTCACCATCAAAGGTGACATGAGTTGATGAATGAATGACATGGTGTGTAGCATGTGCAATTATGGCTGAAAACCAGAGCCAAAGCCTCAGATGGTTCAACTTCAGACTATGCCTCAGAATTCAATGCAATTCTTCTGAGACTTAGCTGGCTCTCTGAATTTTAATTCAGGGCTTAGGCCCTTGGAGGTAGTAACCCGTTCAATACCTGCTTCTTTCGGCACTGGGAAACCAGGAGATAACGCCAAGCAGCAGTCCAGCCGTGAAGCATCCACTTCAGTAGATCAAGCTCACACCACAAGGGACAGCATGTCCTTGTAGACCCACAGAATGAGATGGTAATTTGCAATGGTTGTGTGTTTCATTCTGCCTTTGATATCCCAAACAAACACCTCCCTCAAGAAAGAACTACCCTGAAATGAAATCTTGTTGCTCTGTAGTTCAACCGTTTTTTTCACCCAGAAAATACAATTATCCTGGGTTTTAAACTGAGAAGAGGGCAAACAGGTTTCCTGGCAGCAGTGAGCTTGCAATAGAGCTCTGCGTTGTTCCCATCGTGGGAAGGACACAGTGCTGCTAGGAGCAGATGCTTCTAAAAGGCTTTGGCTATCTGCAGCTCCTTCCAGCCAAATATGACCAGAAGGGGAAAAAAGCCTAACAAATGCCAGACACCAGGCAGAGGTATTTGAAACCCCAGGAGCTACAGGAATCCTAGGACCTGCCTATGTCCAGTAGCCTTTATCAGGAGTAAGTTCTACTTGTTTTCTTGAAGGGGATCTCCCCAAAGGAGTGCTGGGGTCTGAATTAGCTATTTCTCATCTGGAGAAGCGCCCACCTTGATGAACTGCCTAATGCAGTTCAAGAGAGGGATGCAGCAAGGGGGCATTTCAACCATGAATAGTTTGCCAATGTTCCGCAAGCTGTTCCATTTACAGCTGGCAGCCATTCATACATGGGCAAGGGGACAGGAGAAAGCACTGTTGTGGCTTTATGCTACTGCAGCCAGCTTTTCTGCTTTCAGTTAATTTAAAAATAAGCCTTAGAATGGGGGAGCAGGATGGGTTGGTCCTTCCTCTTCTCTTATGTCTCTGAGATGGTCCTACAGCCAACTGCAACTGTCTTGGATGTGCATCCTCTGCAGTTTCCTTCAGAGTGCGTCCTCATTGCTGTCAAATGTTGGATTGCTATGGCCTCCTATATTTCCATCTACTGATATTGTCACGGAATCTGAGAAGAAGGTTTCATTCAGAGGTGGCCAGGCTGAGTCCTGCTCTAACACTCGCTGCAGCCTCTTGTATTTGCTCTTTGAGTGGTACTGGAAGGTCTTTTTCAGCAGCAGCCATAAGCGTCTGTTCTCGATTACAGCTTCCTGTAAAAGCAAGAGCAAAGGGAAAATTGTGGAGGATGTGGATGGCAGTTTTCCCTCTGCATCCAGAGGACACACACGGGGCAAGTATGGAGACCCAGACCTCCCATCCTATTCTGCTCGTACACATCCCTTACATTACAGCCTTTTACTGACGACTTCTCACACCAGCCCCACCAGAGCTCTCCACCAGAAAACTGGGACCAGCTGCCCATGACAGTGTTTTGGATCTGAGTAGGAAACATCAAAGACTGCCTATATTTCTCTAGCCTGGGGCAGGGCCTGATACATTCCATTCACCAGAGGAAAGAAAAGATGGTTGGATAAGGATGCAAGCATTCCCTTGTATCTGACCATTCAGGTGCAGGGCTTTGAGGAAGGGAGTAAGGGCAAGGTAGCAGGAATGGCTCCTGTTTTAATAGATAATCCCAAACTGGGTTGAGGAGGAAGGAGAAAGAGTGAGACCTGACCCTTTTTGTCTCTCCAATTAGTGCTGATAGGTACATTCAGTGAAGCATGCTCACCTCAACAAAGAAGGACACAGCAAGTGTGACTGCAAGCATTATCACCATGGAGATCCGCCACGTGGTAGGGGTGCAAACAAGCTGGGAAAAAAGCAGCAGAAGCTCCTCAACAACATGTGCACATACTAGACAGTGGCAGGAGCTTGTATGATAGAATCATAGCACCTTTGAGGTAAGAAAAACCCCTTAAGCTCATCGAGTCCAACTGTAAACCTAGCACTGCCAACTCCACCACTAAACCACGTCCCTAAGCACATGTCTACCCATCTTTGAAATACCTTCAGGGACGGTGACTCAACCACATTAAGTGGCAGCTAGTTCCAGTGCTTGATAACTCTTTCAGTGAAGAAGTTTTTCAAATATCCAATCAAAACCTCCCCTGGTGCAACCTGAGGCTGTTTCCTCTTGTCCTATCACTTGCCACTTGGGAAAAAACACCAACCCTCACCTTGCTTCACCTCCTTTTCAGGAGAGAGCGATAAGGTCTTGTTTCAGCTTCCTTTTCTCCAGGCTGTACAATCCCAGTTCCCTCAGCCACTCCTCACAGGACTTGTTCTCTAGACCCCTCACCAGCTTTGTGCCATCAAAAGCCAGAATCCCACACGGGCTGTACACTGCTGATAAGCCAATATAGCTACTTGTCTTCAAGAATTAGTGATAAAGATGCTTTTAAGCTTACAATGAAGCAGAGAAAACTGTACTTAAGAACTGCCACAGGAAATCTAAATGCTTCTTTTTTTTCTAATACAGGAAATAGTTCGAAGTCTGAGTATTTCAGCTCCAAACTCAGCTCCAGCTTCCCTCAGCTGGCAGCACTGGCTTTCTGGCTCCAGCTCAACTTATTCTGGAGATGCAGCTCAGATCCAAATTTGGATCAGCAGTTTCTCCAGGGGTAGGCTATTACAGAATTTCTTATCGCTGCTCCCTCCTTTTCTCTTCTCAGCAAATCCAGCCTATTCCCTCCAGACAGCCTGTGAGCTTTGCAGCTCTCCCCAAAGGCGTTTTAGCCCCTCACAGCTGCAGTGCTGGCAATGCCCTGTGTCACAGGAGTCCACTGCAGGACTAAGACTTGCTTTAAAGTGCCATCTCGTGGCAGATTCTTTAACTGGGTCTGCCCACTGAGCCCCTGCTTTGGAAACAGTTACACCCTAAGGCAGATTTAGCTAGGCTGCTCAGCCTTCAAACTCCAGGTCCATTCCCCTTATCTATGTTTCTCTTTCCATATTTCATTATTTCCATTTCTAAATCCACTTGCAAACTGTCACATGAAGATACAGGGCTGGAAGCAGTTATTTGTTATCCAAAGTCACAACGCTTCATTGTTCTGATGAGAAATGTGCTGAAAAAATAGCTGTGTTCCCATTGTTCGAGTGACTCCTACTACAAGGCAGTGAGAATGTCACAGTGGCAGAGGTTAACACCTCCCAGCTTCATACTAATTGCCAGGTCCACTGACAACCCTGTCCTACAGCTGATGTAGATCTTATCCTTCTCCTGCATTTCCTCTGAGATGGATTTGCACAAGGCAACTCCCAGCTTGCATTCTGCCACACTAAATAAGCCAAGCCCTATTGGTATTTATTAATCAAGGACCAAGACAGATCGTCTATTGCCATGACAGCCCCACTAGTCTTTTTCTACAACTGTTTTAAACCCAAATGCTACTTTAGGACAATGAGGACTGTCTGAAATTTAAACAAGGAGCCTGAAAATACTGGGGACTGAAAACTGAAAGGTGCTCTGAGTGTGAACTGGGAGATTTTTGCAAAAGGATCTATGCACAGAGTAGCACAGCCTGAGAAACCCAAATGCATGGTACTTTAGCTAAATTGCAGGCCCCTTCTTTCTACTGGCTTCACAACTATCAACCAACACATGGTAAGCTTAGTGATGTCATGGACAATGAGCTGAAACAATCAGACTTACATGTGTCCAGGTGTAAAAATGTACAGATCTTAGTTTGGAGCTACTGTATCTCAGAAGGTTCTCCAGTCCCATCATCTAAAATCCATCTCTTTAAATTTGATTTGTCTTTAGAGGTGCCATGTATCCCTGTAAAAGTCTGTGCCTTTCGTTAAAAAACAATCCCACTGGCAGCGGGAAGAACCCCCACCCACAGCAACAATACTCACATCCATCTTAGAGTAGAGATCATCAATATCAGCAAACACCAAGAAGAGGCAAATACCCAGCTGCACTGTGAGCACCAGTATGAACACATCTGAAGGGACAAGAACAAGCATATAAACCCACGTGTATATGAGTAATCTCAGCAGCTTGCCTTTACTACAGAAGATTGTTATCATTTTCTGTGTCAAAGCCTCAAAAAAAAATCTATGTGATAGGAAGGGACTTTCAGCAAAAGAAAAATGAACACAGTAAAACCTCAGCTTTAGTCAAGTAGGTGTATGTGAGGCTGGGACAAGAGTAACCACAGGTTTAAAATGCAAAGAGTATTTTCAACATCTGATCTGACCTCTCTGGCCTTAGAGCCTTCGAGTTTCAGTCTGAGCTCAGTGTCTCCTGCCATTGAGAAAAATGTCCAAGATGTAGTTTTGCTCTTGGTGATAAGACTAGAATCTCTGACCTCAGAATCTAAAGAGTCTAAGTAATGGAGAATATATTGCCCTCCTCATCCAGATGCAAATGTTCCAATGATGAGTAAATTAATTTTCCCTTCATCTAGCACACACCAAACCTCACCCCCGTAGCCACTCACTCTGGTTTTGCCTTCTTCTGGAAGACTGGTGACCCACTCTTCTGCTCTCTGGAAGGAATGTTACCTCCTCACTATTACTACACCAAAACAGCAAAGCCACGAAACCTGCAGCATTAATTTAACTCTTCAGCCAAATATGAACTGAACAGAGCTTTGCCTGAGAGACAGCTGCAGGATTTGTCCCACAAAGAACAACTCTCATCCCTCACTGCAACTTCCAGAACTGCCACAATCACATGTGCTCACGTTCCCTTCAGGCGCCAGCATTTCAGAGGCAGAGTGGACCTAATAGACTTCACTGCAGCCCCTTCAAGTTATTGCCTCTTTTGATATTTCCTCTTTAAAGAAGGTACTGATCACAGAGTTAGCAAATGGTAAACATCTCTGGTTCTGGAATAGGAAACAGGGCCTCTGGAAATACACAGATGTCATTTTATGTTTTCTTCTGAGATGGGCCCAGAAGAATGCTCTGAACATGAGTTCTGTCAAACGCCACTCAAGCAGCATGCTTTGGGGAGACAGGAATAGGGCTCTTCAGGAGTTATTCTAAAAACTAAAGCAAAGTGGGACCAACTAATTCTGGCTCTTGAGATCTCTCATCCAGGCTGCCTTAAGTAACACAACGCCTCTGCCAGCCCACACCACCTGCTACTCCTTAAAAGCTTTTACCAAATTCCATTGGTCTGTTTCAGAAATGCAAATGCCAGGGCCAAGTTTTTATCAGTACAGAAGCACCACATGTGGGCCCAGCTTAGGAAGCCACTGGCTCCAAGATGCCACTGGCACTAAAACCTCTGAAAAGGTGGCCTTTCATCATTTAGAAATCTAATATTAGGCTCCTGCTTTTTTGGCTGGCATCACTTTGGTCAAGTTTTAATTTTTCCCTAGTGAATTGACCTCCTGAATTGACTTCCTCCCAGATCCCTCCCTCTCTCCCCAAACTTACAGTTTGTGTAGATGGGCTGCCTGAAAGGCTTTCCCTTGGAAAACACTAGTGCTACGATGAGGCAGTTGAGGGTACTTAGCAGCCACACCGTGGTGTTTTCGTAGCTCTTGTAGCCATTGTCTGTTTGCTCAAGGGCTCCATCTCTCATCCCATGGAGCCCCAGGCTGGAAACAGAGGAATCATTCTCCGTGTGGTTGTTCATTGAGAGGCAGGCGCTGAAAAGGAGTGTCACGCTGGTCAGCAAGTGATCACTGTCTTGGTTATTTCCCCCAACTTCCACTACCACTACCATGAAACCTCCCTCACAGCTATCATTTGCTGCTGCTATCACAAGGACGTAGGGTATTGCCAATGTCCTCAATATTAGCTGCCGAGCTGAGCTTGCTGAACTTGGTAGCACTCAAACCTACTTGGATACCCTGGTGTCTTCCCTAAAATCAAATACTCCTCTTTGTG
The DNA here is from genome assembly GCA_013400555.1 of Jacana jacana. Taxonomy (NCBI): domain Eukaryota; kingdom Metazoa; phylum Chordata; class Aves; order Charadriiformes; family Jacanidae; genus Jacana; species Jacana jacana. The sequence goes on along the minus strand of VZTM01017875.1, from coordinate 44,378 downwards.
CTCAACAAAAGCATTCTCACCACACACACTGTGTTGCTGGAGAGCTTGGGTACCTGCAGACAGCACTGCTGAATGTGTCTGCAACCTGCAGGGAAGCACAGGGTCCACCTGCAGCTGCTGATCAGGCCTGCAGTTAAGCTGATCAATGGTACCACGCAGAGCTGTCCCACTAGGTCTGCCCTGTGTCACCCAGCGTCCCAAGAAAGGGACTGTCCTGGTTTCAGGTGGGATACAGCTAGTTTTCTTCGTAGTGGTGGTTGTGTTTCAGATGTTGTATAAAAGGAACCTAATGCCAAACAATGCATACTGTTTTAGTTGCTGCTAAGTGACATTTACGTTTTTCAAGGATTGTTTTCAGCTTCCCACAGAAGCCGAGAAGAAGTATAGACAGAAAATAGAATGCCCAATTGAATATTCTGTACCATAAACATCATGATCAGTACATAAATGGGGTTGGCCCAGCGGGGACAATACGTGAATGCTGCTCAGGAAGGTGCCAATTCACAGAGGAGTGAAAGGGACTCGTGTCATTATTGTTATTATTATTGCTGTTATTATTAGTACTCTCATTGCTATTTTTCTTTTCTGATACTGCCCTATTAAACCCTCTTTATCTAACCCACATTTTTTTCCTTTCCCCGCATTTTCTTGCTCTTCTCCCTACCCTTCTTGGGGAGGGAAGGGGGGTGAGGGAGTAGCTGCATGGTCCTAGCTGCTGGAGACAACACAAACCTACCTGTGTATATTGGTCTTGGAATACCAAGGCTGCTCCTGGACCACCACAAAGCCGAAAATCTGCATGCTGAGGCTGAAGAGGATGTTAAGCACAACAGAGAGCAGCAACGGGGGAGAGATGAGCTGGCTCGGAGGCCTGTAGGGAACCAGCTTTGGATAGGCACCTGTGAAACTCACTGACACATCCACAGACATGTTTACTCATGTGTCCAAAACACAAGCAGCACAGCTGTATATTACCAACTGTTACCAATGGCCAGCACTTCTACAGTCTATAATGTTCAGTATAATACATACAAATACTATATCAAGTACAGAATACAGAGTTGTTTTCTTACAAGATCTTATTGGCTGCAGAAGAGGTTTATTAATGACATCTGCCTATCATGAGGCATGTTTTGAAAATAAAATGATGGATTTTGATTTGGCTACTGTCAGCCCCAAGGATTTAAAGTTGTGCTCAAGCTCTTCTGGTACTTGTCAGCAGAGGCTTGGTATTTTCTGTTGCCCATGTTCTGTGCATCCTCCTGGATTAAGTTCCCAGTGCCCCTGTTTATTTGAGCTGGTGGAAGACTGTATTAGCTGACCCCACCAGTTTTCCTCTGTTCTCAGCTTTAACTTAGTTAAATCCTTTGAGTGAAAGAGCTACACTTTCTGTGTAGCCTTGAAATCTCTCATTGGAGAGGTGTTCCAGCTCTCTGATCACCTTTTTGGCCCTCTCTGCTCCTACAGGTCCATGTCCTGTGTTGGGGGCCTCAGAGCTGGACAGAGGTGGGGTTGCATAAGAGCAGAGTAGAGGGGCAGAATAACCTCCCTCAACCTGCTGGCCACAATTCTTTTGATGCATCCCAGGATATGGTTAGTTTTCTGGATTGCAAGTGCACATTGCCAACTCAGGTTGCACTTCTCATCCAGCAGCACCTCCAAATCCTTCTCCTCAGGGTTGTTCTCAATCCATTCTCTGCCCAGCCTGTATTTGTGCTTGGGATTGCCCCGACCCACGTGCAGGACCTTGCACTTGGCCTTGTTGAACTTCATAAGGTTCACACAGGCCCATCTATAAAGCCTGTCAAAGCCACGATACACCGCCACGTAGCTTAGTGTCATCAGCAAACTTGCTGAGGGTGTGCTCAATCCCACTGTCATGGATTCTTAGGTATCTCATTGACCTGCCTTCCCAAATCAACAGGAAAAAAACCTGAATAGACTTTCCACTCCACTAGGTCTGGTTTTACTTCTTCTACAGATAACATCCCAGTTATCAACAACCTACATGCTAATTAAATGCACCACTAAGAATTACCTATCTTATTTCAGGGATTTTCTCAAACAAGGCACCTCCTTTACAAAATCTTAACATCCTGCACTCTATTTAGCCTCTCTCTTTTCTTCATTTCTGTTGATAGGATTATGCATTTGCAAGGAGGTGAAAAATTTTTGAGATCATTCTCTCATTAAAACATAGGATGACTAAAGGGCTTACTTGTCACACCAATTACAGTGGTAATAGCCAGATCTTGGAACAAAAATTGATAATTCCCAAAGGAGTTTAGTTGCTGAAAAGAGGAACACAGAGAAAAAAAAAAATCAGACATTTGCCATGGGCTTGCTTATATCATCTTCAGAAACTGTATTCTTTTCACAGAGCTAATGCTCTGCTGTTTGCTCTGAAACACTACTCAGCAGATAAGGGGACCACTCTGCCAAGAGACTCCTCATCATTCCCCCAGCAGTGAATAGCTTTATTTTCTGCATTGTTCACACTAACGAGGCTTCCAGTTCACGAAATGCAATAAAAAAGAAGTCTATTTGAAGAGATGTGCTTTCTCAATGCTGCGTGGCTTCTGAAAGCCCTCCTCCCTGTTTGGGAAGAAGCCGTGCAAAAGTGGTTTAAGGGCACTCTAGGGGATTTTGCTTACTGCCAAGCTAATTCATGCTTTAAATGTTGACTAAATTGCAACAGCATATGCTTACACCAGATTCTCTCTTTTCACAGACATATGCCCTCATCCAAAATACTGCTCAGTATCTCAGCTTTTTTTTGCCCAGCTTGAATCTTGAGCCCAGTGGCTGAATTTAATGGGAAGAAGCTTTCTAGTTTTCAGCTAAGGATACAGGAGGACCATATGATCACACCACAGAAGTCAGCAGCTCAGATAAAGTTAAAGCTTCATACCCTAAGTTTGCTGTGGCTTTTATGCCATGTTTCTCCTATAAGGGAGTAGTAGCTCATCTAGTTCTAGCCAACGTGTTCCCAAGACGTACCCAGTACAGCAGGAGAACACCAAGGTACTGAATGGTGCTGTACAGTGCCATGTACTTGAACATGCAGAAGGAAGTGACGAGGGCAGCACGGCCTTCCCTGTGTGAAGATATGATTAAAGGACAGCAGTTAGGTGATGGGATTGCTCCTGTTCCCAGTCCTCTCAAAATGCTGTGAAAAACAAAGCATGTGTCACAAGTGGAGAAGCCTCTGACAGTATCTTGCTGGGAGGTGAAATAAAAAAATAGCTGGCCTGAATGAAAGTAAAATCTTCACTTGCAGAACTCTTGCTGCAAGCAAAAGGGTTGGAATCTGGTCATCTGTGATCCCAAGACCACAATTTATGCCAGTGAGTCTTCCTGCTGACATTAACAGTGCAGGTAACAGACTCCATATGACAAAAACCATGCAAAGTCAAGCAGCTGCTCAGTGAGTTCAAACTAACAAATCCTCTCCTCCATGAGCGGGAACAGAGTATCCAATGAGGATAATGCACTCTCCCTCCCTATTCATCTGCCAGAGTAAGCAAAATCAGGACCCTGGCATAATGGATGCTGGTGTTTTGCTTGCATAGAGCATCAGAGGCAGGGCCTCACAGCTGTGCACAGGTTGATGCATTTCATTCAGCTTTATGGAGTGTTTTTCATTTTGCTCTTTCTTTTGCATTTAAAATACTACTAATGGCATAAAGCTCAGTTGTAAATGCCCTCCTCCTGTAGTTTTGAGTGAACTAATGTACCTTAAAGGAATTTCAGACAGGAATGAGGCAAATGGCAATTTCATGGTTAAAGACACTTACTGTTCTCTAGATACGTACATTCCGGCTTGGTGGAGGGAACTGTCTCCTTTATGTAATACGAAACAAAACCCCGTGCTCACCTGATCAGCTCTGGCACACAGGCTATGCTGGGGGTTCGGGATGTGAAAGGTGAAGCCACAGACGCCTCCTGCTCCGACAGCGATATCCCTGCATGTGCCGCTTTCAAAGCCTGGAAGTGACATTCTCCTTCAGCATGCACAAACCAGGAAGACACAGCAACTGACATGTCAGCCGAGAAATGACCCCTTATTACAGGGTGTGTTCTCTGAATAACCATCCTTTTTCGCTCCCTGGGTGTGCTCCACCCAAAAGGTTCCTCCACTGGGATGTGGTTGAGGCATGAGGTCCAGAAGAAAAATGGGAATGACGGCACGGGAAAGTCCATTTCTCACAGAACCTGAAGCTATTCACCACCAGCTGCAGAGGCCAGGTTTGGCTCTGCCTCCTTTGCCAGCACTTATCTGCAGTTACATCTTATGTAGAAAGGCTAAGTTATCTGCTTGCTTCCCCCAGGAGAACCCTTGGGACTTTGTGTTCAGGCAAGTGAGTGCTTTACTGCATAGGTGGCATTGTTGCCCCTGACACAAGAATGTTAAAGTCATGGTGTGAACTGAACCTGCCCAGAATGGAGTTACAGGTCCCTCCTCAACAGGAGGGACCCTTCTTTTTGAAAAAAAAAAACCAAACACCACTTTATTGCACTTCTAAAAATGTGCATTTACAAAAGCCTTGTAGGGCTGTAACTGTTCCCAGTGGAAACTCTTCCTCACTGTAGCCTCCTCCTCCAGACACTGAAGGTTTTGACAGAAACCCCAGTGGCAGATCTGGAGACTCCTCTGGTGGTTTTTGCAAAGGAGATGAGTCAGTCCTTGAGACCACAAACTGCAAGAATGTCTGACTAGGACAGCTCTTGCATGGTAAGGACCACACTGTGGGATCAGGCCTGAATCAGTGCTGGTGCCAGTACAGCTGTTCTATGAATAAGGAGAGCACTCCCACCTCCAGCATGTGCTCAGTTTGAGGTATTCTACTGGCATTGCACTAATTTTTCAAATAAATATATTCAAAATAATCTTCACTTACCCCACAGTCGTTGGCTCCGTCTCCACACATGCCCACAAAGTAACTAAAAAATAAAGTGACCTACAGTTCAGTGCTGGGAAAAGTGAGACCTATAAACAGGAGGGAACCAGAACCTCCTCCATGTGACTCATACATGAATATAACACCAGATTTTTGATAAAAGCCCTTCCTTCAGTTGAAAGACTGAAATACAAGCCCAGGACTGTGGACTGTGATTGTGCCTTTGCTTTGCATCTCAGACGTGCCTACAGTAAAGAACTTCTGCTATGACAGACTGAAGAATACATTTGCATGCAGTATTATGTTCACTACAACAGACTCAGTCTCCCACCCTCACTGGGTTTAGGAAACAGAGGAAACAGCTAACGGTGATGGCTCTGCTCAGAAAGGTAGGATTGCAGCCACTGGTGCCTCAAGTTCACTGGGAATGGACATAAATGGGGACTTTGATTTGGCATCCAGTACTGCCAGAATCTCCTGGGGCTGATAGAGAGTGAAATAACTGAAAATAACTTTGTGAAATGGTGAGCCCTAAAAGTAAACTCTTATATCTGCAGCACCCAAATAAAATCATCACAGTGCTTCAGGAGCTGAATAGCTTGTATCATTTACTGCTGATGCCTGGATTTCGGTGCAGGGGAAGGTCTCACTGGGAGGCACTGGTGGTGGTCCAGGGAGGCCAGACAGTGGTTGGGGTGCTGACAACTGCTCGTACCAGGCTGAAAATATGTAACAGTGTAAAGCTTGCCCTGCTCTTGGGCAAGTCCAGGGAGTAGCTAGTGAGGTGAGGATCTTCAAAAGACTTGAAAAACAGTTGAATAAGAGTCAACAAAACACCTAGGACTCAGGGATATATATATCCCGCTATGACTATGAGCGAAGCAGGCCATACCAACCCAGACTACCCTGCCACGTTTTCTAACCCATCACACTGAGCTTGCAACACTGCAGTGAAAAGACCACTGCATCAGAGAAGTTGCAGTGATGGGAAACATTCTGAAACATCTTGGGTAAACAAGTGCCCCTCCTTCAGGCCCAGAAAGAGAAGTAAGAATGAAGGATGATTTGAACAAACAAAACCCATAATCATTGGAGTGTTATGTTGCCAAACCGACATGGACATCAGTGTCTCTTCTTTACCATGTTTTGGGGATTTAATTGCCAAGGTGTATGTCTGTGGAAGTTTCAGTTTTGGGCACTTCCAGGGAATGCTATGTTAGACAAAAGCTAGCTCTTACTAGAGAATTTTTTCAAGCCTGAAAATTCATCAAGCATTTCCTTACTCTTAGTGCTCATGATGAACTTACTCCAGCTTTTGAAACTCTTCCACAAGGCTGGATTTGTGACCAGGTGACATTCTTGCAAAAACTGTTCCATTCAGCAGGAGCTGTAAGGAGAAAAAAGGAAGTGATTTTTGTAAGCATTTGAGGTAAGAGTCACAATGATTTCAGTTATAATCAGAAATAGAAACCACCAAAAATTCACATTTTCAATCAACTGATGCTAGATTTCAAAACAGGAAAGGCTGATGATTAAATATAAAAACTATCTTTATTAATACTTTTTAAAAAATCACAATCACAGTAAGGGCAAGAGGCCTGGTGTGTCATTTGAATGAACAGCGATTACCAGGCAGGGATTTACTAGAAGAAAATTCATGAGACTATCCTTTCCATAAAACAGACAAGTCATGCTGAATTGCATGCTGTGTAACACCATGTTTCCTCCTGTTCTCCAAAACATGAGAGAATTGGTGCAATGCAAGGGCCAAGCATATGTTTTCAGACATGTCCTCACACCATGAGGTAGGTCTGCTCCTTTCACGTGCAGAAAAAAATGCAGGATTTTCAGATCCTTCCCCACACATTAATAGCAGAAATTCATCCAGCCCATGAGTATTTCAGAGTTAGAATTGGTCCCAAAAGATGTCCTGGTACAGATCTCTTCAGCTAATCCATTCTACTAAATGGCAAGCCTACTCCAGTTAGATAATCCAGATCTTACCTTTGGCAGTAAGTGCCTGAAATGGTGTGCTATAATTTGGTAAGATTTTCCACTCATGGCAAAATGATACTGGCCTGTTTCCAATGCCAGCTGGATTTTTCTTTCAGTCTGACTATCACCCTCCTATAAAACAAGACAAAATGAGTGCTGCTCCCAGGCCCTCAAAAGCTACTTGTGCATTTACACAAGCAGTGCCACAGACAAACAAAACGACATACCAGGGGGAGGGCACTTTTGAAGACTCTGGGGACACCCGGGTTCAAGGCCTGTTGCCTTTGTCTGGATTTGTAAAGGGATTTAGGCATATAATATTACTTTCAGGGAGAACTAGGTGCTTTCTATATCTTAAAAGCTGCCCCTTTGCATTGCCACATTTCCTAAAATTTATGCAAGAGTTCCAGTCTGATAAACTGCACTGTCAGTAGTGAGAGGGGCACCATAGAGAAGGATGACTGTTTGCAGTGAAATACAGTGATGCTGCTGCTAAGGCTGAGCTTTGGTAGAAAGAAACCCCTCAACAGCCCCTGCAGAGGCTCCCCACCATCTTTCTGACTCTAATCCTTCCCAGAGAAGGGTCAGCATCTTCAGACATACTTTTCAGGCAAAGAGTAACTGGTCTTTGGCTCAGAGTCTTTGTGGAGATGCTTGATTAAATATCATTTCTTAGCACAGCTAGACTATGTTTCACTGTGTATATGCAATTTCTCAACAGTTAATCTGTGTTTTAATTGTGCAGGTATAGGGAAGTGCTCACTCTCTACCTGCTTGAATAAGGCTGTTTTTTTCAGTGCAGTTCAACAGAATTTAAATCCACATCTATACTATCAAATTTACCTGGCAGAGAAAGGAAAAAAGCTTAAACTGGCATCAGCTAAGCTTGAGGGCTAGAGACTTTTGTGGGTTTCTGAAAACCTGTTCTCAAGTCTCACTAGGCCGTTAGCAAAAACATGTTTGCAAGATATTATGCTAGGAAGGAAGCTCATGGGGAGTGCATTTTTATAAAGATCCCTTCTTTTTAAACACTTTTCTAGCACATAACGTTCTGACATGCAGACAATGGTGAATGACTGATCTCTGTAGCATAATCCCACTGCATTATTTAAAGCACTCCAGCTTAGTTTGTTTTCCTGCTGCAAAACACCTGCTTCTCATATGCTCACCAGGCTTCTGTGATCTTCAGGTTTATTTTCTTCTAGTGGTTTCCAGGTTATAGATGCTGAAAAAGATCCAGGTACTTGGTTTGCTTCCACAAGAATCACTCTGTTTGTTGCAGAAATCATCCCAGCATTTTTGGCAACGGTTACAGCTGTCTGAATGTTGTCACCTAGAAAAATCAAGGGGAGTGTTACCTTAAAATTTCTGCAATGAGGAATCATTTATGGAGGAAACATTAGCTTTTTCCTGAATTCCGAGCTTTCAAGTATATCCAGAAAAATCAGTAAGATTTCCATGACTAAGAAAGTTTTTGATAAAGATCAAAACTTTGCAGATGAGGTCTGTCTCAACAATTAAACATATTTCCATTTGGAAATGATGTATTTTCATTCTGAGCTTGAGATGAAATATTTTTGTCTTCAGCTTGAACATGGGCAAAGTGCTCCTAGATTATGAGTCTTAGCCAAAAAACAGTACGGGTTTCACTGCTAAGTTGCTGCTAGTATCACTGATTCTCATCAGTTGGGGGTAGGATGTGCACTGAAAGAGAAGAAGCCCAAGAAGACAAGATATGTGTGACTCCTGGGAAAATATCTTTGGATCATGGAAAAACTGGGGGTGATCCTACTCAAATCCAAACCAGCCCTCCAAGAAAAAAATTGGTTAAATATGGACTGGTAGGCATGAGTTACCAGATGGCATAAGGTTTAGTGATTTGTCCTGGCATCCATGATCCATCTCTGCTCATTTATGACAACAGGATTTCATAAGGCCCTACAAAGAGGGGATCTTCCATCACATGTCTTTGCATGTCATCTGATAATCTTACCAGGGAGAACAAATGGACTCATGAGAAGACATCAGAGGAACAAGAAGGCTCTGATCTGTGATGAAAGTGGGATGGATTAAGAGTTAGGTATCTGACACAGCCTGGTGAAGCTGTCAGGGACATGAACCTGCAAGGTTCAGCTCACTTCATTATTACAACACAGATGCTTCTTGGACTGAAAGTGGTGACACATGGGCAGACTGTTCGCTCAAATATAGTCGAATTCCCTGTCTGAGCCAGTGGCCACAGAAATAATCCACCTTTTTTAGATACCTGTGACCATAACACTCCTTATACGAGCGGCACTGAGCTCTTCCAGGACTGGCTTTGTCTCCCTCTTTAATCGATTCTCCATTATCAGCAGACCCAGGAATGTCAGATCAGATTCCACCTCCTCCCTAAGAAAGAAGAACGGACAGACAGATTTCATTCTTCTTTTTGCCTTTGGCCTGTTTTTGCATTGAATTTTCTGACAGACAGTTATAACTGTTAACCATCCTAACTCAAAAGAGTTAAAATAACTTGTTAGTTTTCAGCAGTCCCAGGCTGACTGTCTTTTGTGGTGCCATTTCAACACCTGCAGGGCTTACTTCCCACTGGCAGCAAGTGGTGCTGGTTGTGCAGGGAGGATCTCTGCTTGATTTTTCATTCTTCTATTCTCTTCTTCCCTTGTTCTGAAGAATGAGTTCAGTACATAACCAGCTTCCATCTCATCTGCTTTTAACTAACAAATCAAAAAAGAGCCAATTTCAGCCTACCTGCTCAACATAGGAACATAAAGCCTGGTGGAGAAGTTGGACTGTTTTTCATTCATGCAGCATCCTTAGCCAGCATGAAAAAGCACCCTGAATTTCCTGCATGATTCCAAAACTGTGGTGGTCTGATTTGGAAAGTTCATGCACACTAGCCCTTCTCATTTGAGGACTGTACAACAATGAAACACACCTTAGTAAATATATCTGCTACTCTTGAAAGTAGAACTTGAGCAAACAGCATGTGGGAACTCTAATTCTGTTCACTCCAACTCTTTTCTTTACACCTGTGCTACTGCCTTCTTTACAGCTGAACACGCAGTTGAGAACAGAATTTGGGAAACAATCCCATCCCTGACTCACAAACTGGAGGTCTCTCAGGGAGACAGGCTGACTCAGAAGAGCCTGAAAAAAATAAAAGCTTTCAAACACTTATTTCAGGCGCTGTAGTAAGATGGAGATGATGCCAAAAATGTGCATGGCAGTCAGAGTAGCTGCACACACAACTTCAAAATCTGGGCATATCACACACATTTGCTCTCTGGGTTGGATACATCTGTTACGACACCTGTCACAAGAATTAAACACACCACTTGCACTTTGCCTCTCTGTTCATTGGCCCTTTCAGCAAAGCAGAAAGCACTGCAAAAGAGCAAATGAGCCTCATCTGGATTAGGACCTCCAGCAAGTAAACAGAAAGGAGAGCAGATGCTAAGTAACCACAAACGTTTCAGAAGTGATGTTGCTCAAGTATCACAGGCAAAAACTAGAGGGATATGGGTAAAAGCATATGGATTCATGTGTATGAAATCTTGTGTGAGGCTTGTGGAACACTAATACCATGAGCATAGCTGAAGAGTTCACTGGCTTCTCTAGAAACCAAAGAAAGCTAAAGCTAGAAAGCTAAAGGATTGGACCCCAAGGCAGCAGCAGAACTCTGCTGACTTTGACTGGGTTAGAGAACAGGAAGCATAATGGTGGTAATCTGCTGCCTTTGCTTAATCAGGGAGCCAGGATAACAACAACAACAACAACAAAACCAAAAAACATCAAAAAAGAGACTTCTCTTCACCTGAAAGCCTGGATAAATCCATGAGAAGATCTGTAGAAATGATGGACCAAAGGAAGGGTGTAACTAGACTTCAGTGTGCACTAGCATTATATTTCCTATGTTCATCCAGTGTCAAGAAATGTGTGAGGATTCTGTGCATGTGCTATAAGTCTGGGGTAGTGAAGTGCCCTCTCCCCATTCTAAGACAGAACTATATCCAGGTGTAAATCAGATTCCCTCTGACCTAAAGCAGGGGTGTTATGTTAATGGTAAAACGTGAGGCAGCACTAGCCCACGGCTGAATGTGTCTGCCAAGGAGCGGACTATGGCTTACCTTGTTAGATCAGTAGATTGCTTCCCTGCCTGTAGAGATTTACATGCCAGTCCGATGACCCTGAAGCCCTGTGCTGTGTAGAACAGAAGCTTGCTTTCAAAATTCGATGGGACTGTTTAAAACAGGAAAAGACAGTTCATGAGGGCATTTGACAGCTTCTTAATAGAAAGAAGCCTTGCAGCAGAGAAGGCTCCTGTCCCTGAGGGCAGATACACCTGGAGTCTACCAGTAGGCCAAGGACATGAAGGAAAGCTGCTGAACTGAACTTTGCTCAAGAAGAAAGTATTGGTTTTCACTTTGCACTTAGTACCCTAAGCCATTCTGCAAAGTCTTACCTTCTTCCAGTGTGTTATGAAGGAGCTGTGCTCTTCTCGCTGCCCTCTCAAGGCTTGGAGAAAAAATAAAAATTTGGTGCATACTGGACCAGTAGACACCATTTTCAAATACCTATTCTGGCAGAGGCTGTACACCTTGTGCAAGAGTTGGTACTTGCTTTTATCTCTTAGCAGTCCGTCTTTGCAGAGAAGGGCTGTACGAGAGCTTAGCCTTAGACTTGGAGCCCAATAGAGAGACCCCAACTTGTCAGGCTGAGGCATAAAGTCCTAGACCCAGAAATCTCATTTGCACGTTCCACTTCACTGCACCATCAAAAGCCACTTATATGTATGTGTTTCTAGGAAGCATTTATAAATGTTAGTTACCTGTTTCTGCTCTACATAACATGGCTACTGTTTCTGGAGCCCCTTTTGTGAAGACCTGCTGCTCCCCACCAATTTCCTGAGCGATGACAGACATTCTCTGCAAAGCTGAAGAAAACGGAAACTGCTGTAAAATGGTAACTCCTTCCACTGGGGCCTAGGAGAAAAGCAAGTGGATTAGACACTGAACAAGGATTTTAAACTCAGGCCAAAGGATTTTAGGTCTATCCTTTGTGCCATGGTAAGAAGATAACCATGTATAATGGGCTGATGTGTCACAGTGGGACAGATAGAATGGGTATATAAAGAAGAGGTGACATTTATATAGAAATATTTAGCTTAAGCAATAGGAAAAGATCACTGACAGTTCTACCAGACTATTAGATGTAATTTACTGAAAGGAACTGACCAGTCCTGTTTCTTTATCAGGACTCTGCTAGGTCTTAAACTGGTCTTGCAAAGGGAAAACAGACATCTGAAAGTGCACCCTTGGTGTATGTCACCAGTAACATTCTGACATCAGCTATGAGACTCCACTGCGGTCCCAAGTGCTTTTAGAGTTCTTTACCACTCAGCTGAGTTTGGATTGAGTCTCAAGCCACTAGGACAGGCAAATTATTGAGCTGGGCAATCTGTCATCCAGCATCACCCTGCGTCTCGTGTGAGCAGCAAGCTCCCCCAGGCATCTCTTTTTCATCAGGGAGAGCAAGGCAATGACTCTGGACACAGTACAAGAAAGACAAAGCATGGAGTCTTGGACTAGGACAACCAAAATTTTCACTAAGGTAACTCTTACACTGACAGCTTAACTTGACCATGTATGTAAATCTTGCAAATAGCTTACATGGCTGGCTTTAGGCCCAGGTCTAACAACTGTGGCATATGTGGATCCTTGACCTTCAGTGTGGTGTCCACTGGAATCATCTATCACCTGCGCATTGAAAGACAAAAATCTTTCAGATCACAGCACCAGCAGAGCTAAAAGGAACCTCAAAGAATCATTTAGAGCTTTTCCCTCCCCCAAATCAAGGTATCTTATTCATTCCTGAGGGGGTTCTGTCTTATCTCACATTAAAACACTCCAGTAATGGAAACCCCACTGTTTCCCTCAGCAATCAAATCCAGAGCTTCACCACCTTCACCAAGACACTGCTGTACTCTTGCACAGCAAATAGATTATGTCCTCTCACTGACAATAAATTTTTTATTCATTACAACCCACTTAAATATGCAAAAACCTTTGGATATAATATAGACCCAAATGGGAAATAATTAATAAGAGTTTGTATTAATGTAGAAAGCACAATCCACTGCTCTTGATGTACTCCACAAGTCAGCTGGGTTTTTTAATCATCACAACATGACTGTGAGGAACAAATATATTTTATGATGTCAAAGAGTACACAATTATTCATGTTTCATAGAAATTATTTAATCAGATTATTCCTGTCCAATTTATAACTTTGATGGGTGTCTGCCTAAGGCTGAGATGGCAAGGTGATGCTCCTGGGGAGAAACACCAATAACTCCTGTATTAGTGGATAGTTTATTCTGTGAAACTCACCTGTTTTTCATATTTTGTAGATACGAAACAGACATGTCACACACACACATAACCAGCTAATCCTGCCCTGAATCTCTTATCAGAGATAAGATTATCTCTCATCAGCAATGGCTTGTGGCTCTACTTTCCACCAGGTAATTATGGCCTGCCTTCCTCTCATCCATCTCAGACTTGCAGCCTTTTAGTTTTCATAAATGGTCATTCCCCTTCTTCTCCGCCCCACCTCTCCACAGCTGATCAGAGGGTAAATAGCAACAGTGATGGCTGTTGGTGGGTAACAGGACAGAGACTGAAAGCAGCACAGGATTTCAGACCTGAAGATGGTAGAAATCTCTCCACATTGACAGAGCTCTAACAAAGTTCAGAATCTTGCATCTAGTTCAAAGCTTGCAGAAGTCTGTTACATGTACTGTAAAGGTGGTCTTAATCTGCATATAAATCATATTAGTGACTTCCTGTTATCTGGCAGCAGCCACAGTCAGAGTTGATACTCCAGTGGGGTTTGCACAATATCCACCACTTCCAGTTATATGAACTACATACTCAAAGTACCCTTAGGTAAAAGCCCTAGGCAGAAACAAGGAACATTTCTCCAAAACGTGGCATTTCTTCTGGGTTTTACCTGCTTTGCTTTTGAGTGGGAAGTGGCTTTTTGCATCAGAGGGCTTGGGACACTTCTCCTTTGGGAGAACACCAGAAATCCCCACCACTATTGCATAGCAACAAAGTACAGCTTTACCCAGTTAGTGGCCTCAAACATTTTCACATCCAGTGGGTCTCCTTGGATCTTGCCCTGCCAAACAATTAGTGAATGACAAACCACCATTGCTCTGAACACTGGACCCCAAGGCAGGCTGTGGTCTGCGGGGAAGCTGTGAATATCCTGGAAGCTGATGGAAAAGAGAACATAAGCATTATTGTCAGAGACCACCAAACAACATTCGACTAGCAGAAAAAAAAATCCTAAGTCAGGGGCTGCTAAAGTCCTATCCTGTGGTCAGGCCACCAGCATATTTCTGGGGACTTGTCCTCCCCTGTGAGCTATTTCTCCAGCACCTGTTAAACGCTGAGATACACGTGCTCAGAATAGGTGTATTCTGCATAGTTAAGGAGTCCATTGGGATGGACAGAGGAATAGATTATTATAAAATACCTTCTTTGTGGCTTGTATAAGGACTCGAGATGTGAGGCTGATAAAAGTTGGAGCTCTTTCATGCATGCACATTTCTGGAAGTGTAAATGAGCAAAAACATGGGCACTGAAGGATGTGAGTAGCAATCTCATGGGTAACTGAGCTCCCATCGCAAAGCGCTGGGCACCACTGCACCTAGCACATCTACTGCAGACTACACTGCGTGGGCTGTGCCAAATACTGACAACAGTGGCTGCGTTATTTCATGTGGAGAGGACCCCTGGGATGAGGCAAAAACTTCATTTTTCAGAGGCTATAGAAATAATATTGGAAATCTAAACATGAGGAACTTCAAACTACTGTTGACATTAATTGTCTTTCAGATTTGTTCATATGTCTAGGAGGAGAATCCAGTCACTATCCCACCAAATCTAAATGCCATTGGTGTGTCAAGGAGCCTTACCAGTTCCTTTCAGAGGGCAGCAAGCCCCAAAGATCCAGGCCTTCTTCTGTTAAGGTGCCAGTCTAAGTTAAAATGTACATTTAAATTAACTTCCCAAGTGAGAGCTCCAAGAGGAACAAAAAGCAAGACTTATTTTAAGAAGCTATGTCCAGAAAATGCCAGCACAATACAGAGAAAAAGTGCTATCAGACAGTTCCTAGATTGCAAGAAAAACAATTTGCAACAGTGTCTGTTCAGACAACACAAAGTTAAATATTAAAGATTGTTCAGTGTGTTTCTAAAATACGATAGAAATGCTTGATCAAACCCATACTCTCCCACCCCTGCAGCTCCTGTTACTAGTAAGAGAGTAATCACCCCATAGCAATTACTTTGTCAAAGCAAATGAGGTTCAGCTGTCCACACATGTTGATCCTCTGGGGGCTAATGCAGAAGATGCCCTTTTTCTTCAGCCTCCGCTGGGTATAAATGATCCCTGTTGTCAAGGCAGCTGGCAGAGCTGGAGGGACAGCAATAGTGATAACATCCAAAGCCTTCTTCACCACTTCTCCTGCCTCCTCCTACCATAAAACCAAAGACAATTATCAGGGAGAGGGTGGCAAGGAGTGCTGCATGGATTGCCTGAGTGTAGTCCTCTTCACCCCGCTTCCTCTCCACTGCAGGTGCTACAAGTTATGGTGTTTTCTGCCCGTGCTCCATTATGTATTCACCTCCCTAAGAAATTAATTGCTTTCATTTAACCAAAGGCTTTAGGGATATGCCACTACTAAAGAGCAGCCTCCAGGCCTTCCTTCATTCTCCAGACCAACAAACCTGCCAGGTAGAGTTCAGTCTCCCCCAAAGCAAATGAGTTTGAATATGCAAGCAAGGTTATTGAACCCTCATCCAAGCCCAATTTCCCATGACACAGCACACAAGAATCTACAATTTATATGGGCATTCATCCAACAGCCTCCAGGCACAGCTCTGGACTCAGAGTGTCAGGTGAGACATACGGGATGGTGCTGAAAAGGAGGGCAGAATGAATGTGCTAATGATTTCTTCTGACCTCATGTTCTAGGTGGTGTGAAAGGAAATTGCTTTTAGCTGTAGGAAGGGACATGGAAGTAGAAGTTACACTTCTAAAAGCAAACTCTCATTTGAGAGTTTAGAGGTCAGTGTAAAAATGACTGCCAGTATGCGGAATGTCAGCACTGTTATTCTCAGCAGTTGATATCACTGCTGAAGGATTGAATGATTTTCAAACTGGGGGCCCAGAACTGACGCACTGCAAACTAAAGCCAATTGGCAGTTCAGACGGATCTGCAAACCATCATTAGAGTTCTGCTATTACTTTGACTACAAATCATGTTGCATTTGATGTGCTGAATTTCCATCATGTTCTCATTTCCCCTTCATTGATACTGTTTCAGACAACAGAAGGCACCAGTTTGATAACATTTTGTATCTATTTCATATTAGAATGAAGCACTTACTGCCTTTAGATAACACAGTCACAGAAGAGAAAGCACTTACTATATCATGTAACTGACTGACCCCAGTCCAACAAGACAGTTTCAGCTGCTCTGATAACATCCACATGTATTTTACATACTACAAGGGAGAAGTTAAACAAAACAAAAAATAAAAAAGGAAAAGCTGCAAAGCAGACACCAGGATATGTTCTTAAACATAGTTTCTTTGATATCCCTAGGGGAATTAATCTTCTGAGCCAACTGATGGTAGGTTATTCCAGAGGACAAAAATGATCCAAAAGCTGAATTGCAGAATCAACCTTCCAACTTAGGACGTGGACTTTACATTGGCAGATAATTATCAAGACATGAAATGATTTCTTGAAAGTTTTTGAAGAGGTTCTAGAGCAATTAGTCCTTAAAAATCGCAGAACTACTGTTTACATTGACCTTGATGCACGAGAATGAGCAAACTGTTTTTAAGAGGGTGAACTCTCCAGAGATTTAAAGACCAGTACAGCAGGGCTGTACACACACTAATAGGTCTTAATCACCCTCACTAGCCTCACCTCCACCAAAATCCGCTGCTCATGTTTTTCAGGAGCTCCATGTAAGCTCCAGCCTGCGCCTTCAGTCCCTGTTTGAGCCATGTTGTAGGTGTACCTGCCTCTACCTTTGTTTCCTGGGTGGGGACCTCTAAATGCGTGTTGCAGCCTTGTCTCTTATCCTCATCTTTTTCCTTTCTGACTGGTCTGCCCAGATTATTTACTACTGTGCCTTGACTGGGACTACTAATGGGCTGCTACCAGCACACAGCTCTCCCTACCATATTCAGATGTTGTGTGGCTGTGCTCTGGTCACCCTCGGCTCCTGGCTTAGCTTGCCTTTCCCTAGGGAACAGCTGGTTCTTGCTGCTTCCTGACACAGTAAATCGTAGTTCTACGTTAAGAAATTTCATTAAAATTATTTATACAAAATTAATCGACCCTTGATATATGTGGTACATTAGAGAAAAGCTAATACAGTCTTTGCATAGGGAAGACCTGGAGAACCTGGAAAACATCAGTGAACCTCCTAGAGAAAAATCAGAGAACTTCCTAGAGATGTCTGGAAAAAATCGATAGAGACGTGGGTGAGTCAACTGATACAGGACAGGAGGCTTTGCAAAAGTTGTTTCCCAAAAGCTCTCAAGGGTATTAAGCTGAGCGAGAACTTAGTGAAGGTTATCTACCTTCCATTCCATCACCACCACCACCACCAAATGACTATACAAAAAATGGTGAGAAAAAAGAAAGGCAGAAGAAAACAGGAAGCTCTTTATAACATTGGTAAATATCAGGGATCTGTGTTTACACCTGTACTGGTCAGGGCTCTGTAACATGGAAGACAGGTGGCTGAAGCAGTGACCAGTGATCTCTAAATCATGAATAGTACAGGAAACATCAAACAGTAGCTTTTTGTTACTTCTCTGAAACAAGAATCTACAGTGCTTTCAGTGATTTAGACAGCAGCTTTAAAAACATTTTTATGCAGTAGATAATGTAACTGTGGGAACCATTGCCACAGGTGCTGTCAAGTCCAAGGCATAAATGAATTCAGAAATGTATTAAACCACCCTGGGAAGTGTTCCTGAGTGATCTGCTCTAGGTGTTCCTGCTCCGGCAGGGGGATTGGACTAGATGAGCTTTCAAGGTCCCTTCCAATCCCTGATATTCTGTGATTCTGTGATTACAGCTAGATGATCTAGATAGAAAAGACAGTTTACTGAACCATTAAACCTTTCTCTTCAAGAAGGTAGAAGACTATACCAAGAAAGAACTATTTCATACTCGTGCTACTTCCTAACCAGTTTTCATAAGCATTTTACACCAATAACTCCCAGAGTCAGCAGATGAGGATAGATGAGCAACAAAGCTGGTGAGAGGCCTGGAGAATAAGGCTTATGAGGATTGATTGAGGGAATGGCTGCAAGCTGCAGCAGGGTAAGTTTAGGCTGGACATTAGGAAAAAATTTTTCACAGAAAGAGTGGTCAGTCAGTGGAATCAGCTGCCCAGGGAGGTGGTGGAGTCACCATCCCTGAATGTGTTCAAGAGTAGATTGGATGTGGTGTTGAGGGATCTGGTGTAGGGGAGAACTTGTAGAGTAGGGCTGATGGTTGGACTTGATGATCCCAAGGGTCTCTTCCAACCTAAATGATTCTATGATTCTATGATTCTATGGGTCTTTGATCTAAACTGGAGTTTTTGGAAAGCTGCATTTTCACAATGACACATCAGTCTGTGTCCCATTTAATCCACGACTCACTTATGATTTTTCTAGGAATGCACAAAAAGTGCCATGAAAACCTATGTAAAAGCTACTTGCAGAGCACTAAGCCATTTTCAGACCTCTAGAAAGCATTATGCTAATTACATGCATTGATAATTACATGTATAGCAAGCACAGGGCAGGCAACACACAGAGGCAGTTGGCATGAAGAAGGCTGTACTCAGCGCTGGTGAGGCCGCACCTTGAGTCTTGTGTCCAGTTCTGGGCACCTCAACACAGGAGAGATATCGAGGCGCTGGAGTGAGTGCAGAGGAGAGCAACGAAACTGGTGAAAGGCCTGGAGAATAAGGCTTATGAGGATCAATTGAGGGAGTTGGGATTGTTTAGTTTGAGGAAGAGAAGGATGAGGGGAGACCTTATCACTCTCTACAACTGCTTGAAAGGGCATTGTAGAGAGGTTGGTGCTGGTCTCTTCTCATGAGCAATTAGGGATAGAACAAGAGGGAATGGCTGCAAGCTGCAGCAGGGTAGGGTTAGGCTGGACATTAGGAAAAAGTTTTTCACAGAGAGAGTGGTCAGTCAGTGGAATCAGCTGCCCAGGGAGGTGGTGGAGTCACCATCTCTGACTGTGTTTAAGAGTAGATTAGATGTGGTGTTGGGGGATCTGGTGTAGAGGAGAACTTGTAGAGTAGGGCTGATGGTTGGACTTGATGATCCCAAGGGTCTCTTCCAACCTATATGATTCTATGATTCTATGAAAAGGCATGCAGTGCTTACACAGGGTTTGCTAAGACCTTGGTAGAAATTACTATTAGGAAACAGTGGAGTTTGGCACCTTGAAATTGAATGTATGAGAGCCTGTGTACTGTCACAAATTAAATTACATTGTAAAATGACTTCATATGCTATGGCAAAAAGAGTGACAAGGACCATATTTTTATATACAAATGTATATGAAGCCACTCAAGTTTCAAGCCTCTTGAAAATAACCGTGACCATTTCTCCTGCATTTAGTAACTCACCCCATTAAGTACAAATACACACACTGCGTAGATCATTCCAATGGCTGCAAATGCAATGAGGCACATCAGGAACCGAAGAGCATCTCTGTACAGCTTGAAGTTCATGGGTTTAGGATAGAGGATGGACCTCACCAGATCCCCTTTGGCTGTATTGAAACCTGGAAAGTCAAACTAAAATCATCCCAAGAGAAAAAGATTTCCAAAAGTTCTCTACAAAGAATGGAGGGCTTTAACATGATTCATGATTTCTGTAATTTAAGAAAGAAGGCCCAGATCTTTCACTTCAGCATATGTGACCTACTCTGCTGAATACAGAAAAAAGTTACTTTTGTCTTAAGGAGGAAGATTTTTTCAATGTGGTATAAACAAAGTGAAGTTTACCTTTGCGATCATATGCTCCTGTTTTTCATAAAAGTTATTCCAAGCAAACAGAAACAATGCATAATAGCTTAGCCCAGCCCAAGATATCAATTCTCCTCCTGACTGCTGTGAATCTGGATTAAGGCCTTTAATTTAACAGGACCAGGCAGATTAAGTCAGACTGCTGCAGTAAGAAAAAGCATGAAAAAAAAGCAAATTGAGGTGTTGACTGACCAGTCCGCAGCACCACAGCTTTCACTACTCCTCTGTCATCTGCCCTGGTCTGTATGACCTCTGTTCCACAGAAGAGGACATGTTTTTTGTAATCCTCTGCAGAGTGTGTTCTCCAGGGCTTGAAGTTATCAGCTTGGGGTAAGTGGGTCTTTGTCACCGGAATACTTTCCCCTAGGGAAGATTAGCTCAGATGAAGAAAACTTCAGAACATCTTAAAATCAGCCTGCTGACTTTCAAGTAAGTACAGCATCTAGACATCTAGATGGTAAGTTAAAGGTATTTACTTGAGAAACCAGTTTAGAGAAATGTTACTTTTATGTTGTGACATCTTCAGAGTAAGAGTGTGAAGACCAGCATGCAGACTCTGCCAGAGAAAAGCTCGCCTTTGAATCAGTGCAACAGCCTCATGTACATCTGAGAACTGAAAGCGATTCATGACTCCAAACCCTGGCTGTAGATACACAGACTTGAAAAGAGACCTCAACTGGAGTTTCATGACTCCACTTGATGGCCCCAAGTTGTTTACCTAGTTTGAACCTCATGTGCAGGTCACTACACTATTCCCTTGGCAGATTAAATATGACATTCTCTATTTCCCTTTCAGACTAAAAAGGGCAGCCTTCAACCCAAAGCTTGACAGCTGACAAATGTCCTATTTATATCAGAGCAGATACTCTAAGGTGAAGCAGAAGTATCTTCTGACAACTGAAGCTTTGTAAATGAAAAGTGTTTCTGGAATTTCATCTTCACACGAAATTCAGAACTGTGGGTTTCAGTTTGATTTAGACCAAGGCTAAATTTAAAGACAGGAAGCAAAACTACAAACATTTCCTGCACCAAACATCCTGCTTTGCAGTGAAATCTCCCACCTGGCATATTCTCCACTGCTACCACATGAACGTGGGGCTAAGTGTCTGGAGAGCTAGACAGACACTCCAGCAGGTTGGAGATGTTGCAGTGATCAGCAACAAGACATTCAGGGTGACTGAGGGAAAGCTCTACAGCCTGAGTGGTCTGCAGCCCTGTGTGGGAACAACTTTGCTCTGTCTCCAGTCTCCTCTCCTGTCCTGCTCACTTCTCTTCACTGTCCACTCTTTCCTTTCTAATCAGAGGTCCCCTTCCTAAATTCTGCACCCCAGAAAGGAATAAAAGGATGAATTGCCCTTTCTGAAGTCCATCTTGTCTATTTAGATATGCTGGGGCTAACTACAATTCAGTCTTCATTGTAGCAAACACCTGGAAGGATCCCCTTCTAGGATGCTGTGGACTATCTCATAATAAAGATTAGACATGATAACAAATTATGTCCTGTGTCACTGCCTGAAGCCACAGGGCTGTGACAAGGATGGTAAACCTGGGAGGGAGGAGCTGTACCTGTCAGCATGCTTTCATTTACAATGCACTGCCCACTGATCAGGATGGCATCACAAGGCAAAAGGGTTTTTCCCTCTTTCAAAACCAGTGTATCTCCAGGAACGAGACGGTGTGATTCCAGCTCTTGGAAACCTGTAGGTGACATGTAATGCAAACCTTGTACTTTGTATATTTCTCTGTGGTAAAGAAAAAGAATACAAGGAACTACATGCTGAATAGATTGTTACTTCTTTACAATGGCTGATAAACAAAGGGCCACAAGTAGGACATAAGAATACAACCTTGAATGTTCAGAAAAGCTTAGGCATCAGTTCGAACTGCAGAATTCCTTCTTATCTCCCCAGGAGTTAACCAATGTTACTGTTCCAATGCACTGACCTAACTCAAGAAGCCTGGATCTACATTTCTTAGTTTGACTCTGTATTTTTGGATTGTGCTCTACATACCATGGCAATGAACAGAATTCGCATGGAGCAATTAGCTGGACTCACAGCCATTTAATGGCTATGTGACTGGCTTTGTCAGCACTGCTTTAAGAAAAATGACATTGTTTTCCTGCTCATTTTTTGCTAAGGCTGTGCTCAAATATGAATATGATTGATTTGCCACAACATACTTCGAGATCAAATTAACCCAATCTACACAAGACAGTTACTTGAGGTGAGAGACAGAAGAGGCAACTGCTCTAGAAGGAATTTGATGCTATATGTTGTCGGTTGTGATATAAATTGCTATAGTAATTAAATATATTGAAGAAAGAAATGTACAGGAGTCACCTTCCTTATTTCTGCAGACAGTAACCATGATGTTGTTGTGAGACTCAACCAGTCTGTGCAGTTTAATCGATTGCTATAAATTAAAAGAGAACACACAAAAATTTTACATCTTACATGATGCAATTTACCCACTAACATTTATTCCCTTTTGTTATTTGTGGTTATGAGAGCCCTCCTAAACTAGTGTATGGCCCTGCCAGAAACTGTACAATCATACAGAGAAAGAAACTCCCCACCCTAATTATGGAGAAGATGTAACAAAAGGTTACCCAGCAAAGCACTGGAATGGGGCAGGGAGGATGTGGGTAAAGAACCACATGGAGATTATGATGACTTGCAAGCCAGGATATTGCATCTGCTACTACACAACGTCATATGACTAAACCTCTGAGTAACCCTCATAACACTGTACATGTGCACATTGTAACACCCTGGCCTTTCCCAGACATTAGAAATAAATCCTCCTTGTGGAAGAAGTGAGTTGTGTCACCTGTTTAAGATCATATACAGTCAAAGAGATTGAGAGTAGAGACATGATTATGATGGCAGCAGCATACTCCATGTAATCTTCAGCAAACCACAGACACACACTGAACAGCTGGAACATGTAAAATGGATTTAAGACCTGTGTGGAGAGAGAACAATACTGGAGAGCTGACCATGTATAAATGGCTACAGTATATACAGCCAGACCATGCTGTTAGAAATGGGCTGGAATAAAAGCTATTAAGTGTTGTGTCTCCCAACCCCTTTGTTTAATTCTGTTAGCAGTGGCTTTGTTCTAATCAGATTGGACCATTTCCATTTGACAGAAGGGCCAAATAATATGGACCAATAGGATGTTATTTGGGATGTGAATGGCTCAGCCCAAGCCTTGTTTTGCTTGCTTCTTTACAAGCAATGTAACAAAGGTGTGAGAAGAGCAGGTCGTGCTATGAGGATGGAGCTCACATACCAACAGCACATCCCTACAAACGCTCTGATTAGGCCACATAAAGCCAGTTCCCGTCTGAAAAAGATATTGGTGCTTTAAGCAGTGTTGTGCCCCGTCATGAGCTCACTGGTTCTCTCTGCCCCTGCAGGCAGGTATCAGCTACTGCTGTTCACTTAATTTCTGCTGATAAAGAGACAGCTTTTGCCTGGAAGGTTGGATTTCCACTGAGGCTTGTAAACATTCACTGACCCTTGTTAGGCCAACCGAATGAGCTCCCAGGACCCAGATACAAATACCAATCAGCCATACAGGCATGGGGATGGAGGATAAGGAACAATGAAAATAAATGAATTTATGAAGATTTCATGGAACAGCTTTAAACAGGATTTTAAAAATATAAAATAATGCTTGATGTAAAGCTAATTCAGACCTAGAATCCATTATATTCTGTACGTGCATTCTGCCTCCCCACATAGCCGAGAATAAAAGCAACAGAAATACTTAACCTCTTTGATGAGTAGTTTCCAAATAGGGATCACTGGAACATCAATAGCGTTTGGCCCACATATAACTCTCCTGTATGAGATAAAGATACATCACCTACAGATAAAATAGTGAGTGTAGCTCACTCCAGAATTTGCAGCTTTCAATAGCCCTGAGAGCTCTTATCAATCCCAGTGTAAAGGCCACGAGGATCTTTCCCCAAGAAAAAGATAAAAAATTAAATACCCCTACAGTACTTATGTCAGACACGAGTGTACCAGTGGAACCTACTTCACTGAACAAGAGAGGTAACACAGCCTTTTAAGCAAACATTTCCATCACACAAAAATGTCTTTGAAGAACCATAAAAAAAAAAGTAATTCTGTACCTAAAACTAAATGATCTAAAACCAAGTAATTTTTCACAAAGTTAACCATTATTTGAATGTAAGGCTTGACAGGAACTAAGGTCAGGAGCTGGATTTTCCCATTGATTAGTTGTAGATCAGCTCTTTATTTAGCAGTTTCAGGAATACCTATTCTGTAAATTGTCTAATGATACCGTAGTTTGTGAGAATAAATTCAATGACCAGAACTAATTGATTTAGAAGTTCAATCCCATTACAGGGAGCCCCACTGAAGAAGCATACACACAACTTATCTGCACTGTCTCATGGAGACTTTCTCTTTCCCCAGGTGAGAACTGCTTAGAGTTAGTTACAGGACATGGTTAATTCCTGACCGAGAATAGTGACAGTGATGAACATCGAGACATTAAAAAAACTTCACCAAGGAATACACAACACTCTATAGTCCTTTTTGTTCAATTTTTCATGCATGGCCATTTCATCTGAATTTACATGCATGCTAATGAATACACAAGGTGGTCAAGGAAAGTGCACCAAAACCAGTGAATTTACATCTCTTTGAAATCCTTATGTTGAGTATTTGTGTTTTACAATGTGTACCTGACGTTTTGTTCAGCGCAGGTGAGACCAGAACCAAATTTGGCATGTATAGCTGAGCAAGTGTGGTGGTCTTCTAGGGCTCTAAAATATAAAGGAGCGATTGCCTTAGGACACAATTCACAAAGAAGCTTCATTTCCTCAGAGACTTTGTAACCTGGGCATTGAACTCACCCAACTTTCTGGAACTGTTTTGCATAGATATTCCATACATAGCGGATTTTTTGTACTTG